>JAPZIH010000692.1:534856-607356 GCA_027410445.1 Discoglossus pictus | reverse complement strand
CTGTAATGATTTACAGTTTCGGGTTTCAGTAAAGTATTTATTTGAGAAAATCTGAATTTTTGAAGACTTTGTACAGAAATCCATTTTGTGTTTATTGCATCACTTCCTCAGAGCTGAATCATGAGGGTGTGTGTTTTTGCTATCACAGAAAAGAGGGGAAGGTGGGAACACAGAGCCATTGTAAAGATAATAGGATAAGCCTGAAATAGACCCTTCCCTCTCACCGGGCCCAGAAGCCGACCCCTTGCATCATTTACTGCAACAATATCCCCAGTGTATCATGGATCTCCCAGGGCCCTCGAGATATGTTTCTCCTGCTTAATTATGCTTAGAGTCAGACTTAAAGTTTACAAATTTTGCCCTTTAAGGTTCAGTCCATATCATGTACAGTATTTCTCTGTAGTTGCAGTAAGAGATCCTGACATTGCTGCAAAGCTGCATTACACTGTGTTTTTTAACCTTTTTGAGACGTTCTAATGTGTAAAATCTGCTCTTTTAAATGCACAAGTTCCATCTGAATGTGCAAACGAGCTGCTAATTAGGTGTTGTCCGGAGCCCTCGCATCTCGGCACCCATCGGCGGCTTTCTCCTCGTTATTGTTCGGCTTCTCTTTGCATGAATGATTGGAAATTGTATTCAGAAAAACATCACTTGACAGATCATTATCAGAAGAGGGAAAATACAAATATAAATTCTGCTGAGAAAGTAACGACGCAGAGTCCAAACCAATCTCCAAGAGCTGACGGGGAAATTATAATCAGCAGAAGACGCTCCATCAACGAGCAATGAAGGAGGAATGGGGGGGGGGGATAGAATAAAAGGAGCAGCTATAGTACAGTGTTGTTGTTCAGACCTTTAGTCGTGTCCGACTCTCAGTGACCATATGGACGCAGCACTCCAGGCACATCTGTCTGTGTCTCTGGTCAAGCTCATCCATAAGGTTTTCTTGGCAAAGATAATGGAGTGTGTTGCCAGTTCCTTCTCCAGTGTACCACAATTTGTCTGACCTCTCTGCAATGACCTGCCCATCTTGGGTGACCCTACATGGTATAGCTCACAGCTTCATTGAGGTACACAAGCCCCTTCACCACGACAAGGTAACGATCCCAAAGGGGTAAAGTACATTACATGGAAACAAAAGCAAAGCCAGAAATACAATAAAAAGGGCAACTTCTAAAATGTATTTTATTAAAAAATATTTTGTAGACAAAAATAAATTTTCCAAACCGAGAAAATAAATCGTTTATTTCCTTATTAATACGTTTGTTGTCTTTTTGTTCTTTTCAGCCGTTTTTTATATATTTTATACTTTTATTATCTCTGTAAACTAATAACTTGAAATAATAATAAGAAAAAAAGAAGAAAAACCAGATGAAGAGATATTTATATATCACTATGATGACAATTTTGCCTTAAAATGAGGAATCTTATCAATTTTTTTTCTATAGCTCCACCACTGCACTTGGGCCCTTCTTTCTTTAGCTCTGCCATTGCACCGGGGCCCTCCATTCTCTAGCTCTGCCACTGCACCGGGGCCCTCAATTCTTTAGCTCCGGCATTGCACCGTGGCCCTCCATTCTCTAGCTCTGCCACTGCACCGGGGCCCTCAATTCTTTAGCTCCGGCATTGCACCGTGGCCCTCCATTCTCTAGCTCTGCCACTGCACCGGGGCCCTCAATTCTTTAGCTCTGGCATTGCACCGGGGCCCTCCATTCTCGAGCTCCGCCACTGCACCGGGGCCCTCAATTCTCTAGCTCCACCACTGCACCGGGGCCATCCATTCTCTAGCTCCACCACTGCACCGGGGCCATCCATTCTCTAGCTCCACCACTGCACCGGGGCCATCCATTCTCGAGCTCCGCCACTGCACCGGGGCCCTTCATTCTCGAGCTCCACCACTGCACCGGGGCCATCCATTCTCTAGCTCCACCACTGCACCAGGGCCTCCATTCTCTAGCTCCACCACTGCACCGGGCTCTCCATTCTCTAGCTCCACCACTGCACCGGGGCCTCCATTCTCTAGCTCTGCCACTGCACCGGGGCCCTTCATTCTTTAGCTCCCGCCTTGCACCGGGCTCTCCATTCTCGAGCTCCTCCACTGCACCGGGCTCTCCATTCTCTAGCTCTGCCACTGCACCGGGGCCCTTCATTCTCTAGCTCTGCCACTGAACCGGGGCCCTCCATTCTCGAGCTCCGCCACTGCACCGTGGCCCTCAATTCTTTAGCTCCGGCATTGCACCGGGCTCTCCATTCTCTAGCTCCACCACTGCACCGGGGCCCTTCATTCTATAGCTCCCCCACTGCACCGGGGCCCTTCATTCTCTAGCTCCACCACTGCACCAGGGCCCTCCATTCTCTAGCTCCGCCACTGCACCGGGGCCCTCCATTCTCTAGCTCCACCACTGCACCGGGGCCCTCCATTCTCGAGCTCCGCCACTGCACCGGGGCCCTCAATTCTTTAGCTCCGGCATTGCACCGGGCTCTCCATTCTCTAGCTCAGCCGCTGCACCGGGGCCCTTCATTCTCTAGCTCCATCACTGCACCGGGGCCCTTCATTCTCTAGCTCCACCACTGCACCGGGGCCCTTCATTCTCTAGCTCCAACACTGCACTGGGGCCCTCCATTCTCTAGCTCCGCCACTGCACCGGGGCCCTCCATTCTCTAGCTCCACCGTTGCACCGGGGCCCTTCATTCGCTAGCCCCGCCACTGAGTACAATGATTTCTAAATATTTCTTAGTACTTCCTGGGGTCTCCCTCTAAACACATGAGGCGTTGGGAAGAATAACCATCGGCCGACCCCGGATATAATTATATATATTACAGTAAGATTAGAGTAATGATTGCTTTCTGATCCATTCTTTGTTGGTGGGTCAGAAAGACAGATATGAAAATATAACAAATCTCAATGTAAATGTTTTGTAAGAAAATGGGCTTTTTATTTAAATAAAATTCAATTGCACATTATTATTTTTACATTTTTGTCTTTTTTTTTTAATACAATGTAGTCGAACTTGTTATCAGTTCTTGTTTTACATCACACCACATTGGGGCCTCATCCTCTAAACCACTAATAATTAGATTACATTGTAAATGGCGCACGGGAGCAGACACACGGGTAACACCATCTATATGGTAAGTACATGTCCGCGTCTCATCGCTGTGCGGGCGGCGCCCGGGGACGCGCTGCTGTATCTGATGTAATAAATAACAGCGCCATCCCTCAGGAATCTCTCTAGTCTGCCGTCTTATATTTCATTACCGCCATAAAGTCCCAAATGTTCCGGATCCCACTAAAAAAATTACGTTTCTATATTTCGAAGAGAAAAATAAAGATATCGTTTACATCGCAGCTTTTATACGCAATTATTATTTACTGCAGGGATACATTGTGTTTATTTGCTGTCTGTTACTTTCTGAGCTTGCCTTTTGTCCTGCTGTGAGCACTGGCATATGTAGATGTCACATTTCCACGGTGCAGATATAGACTTCCTGTCTATTAATAGCAGTATATAGAATATAATACGTTAGCGCCGTATATATTACTACTCATAAGATATATCCGCGGCGTCTCCTTTCTTGTCTTCTCAAACTCTCTGTAGCGGCGACGCCATCTTGCACTCAATATCTCCGCTGGTAGACAATGTCGCCATACTGGACCATACATGTTAACCCTTTCCCTGTCGTACCCTCTAGGTCTCTGTATGTCTCAGTAATACGACGCTGGGGGCGGTTTCTGCCGCACTCTCCTTATCCGCTTTCTTGTAGGCGGCGGAGACGAGCGCATTACAACTTGGTGAATTGTTATTTGCACTTTTATTCCTTATAAGCAGGAAGGAGCCTCGGAAATTGAAACAATAACACTTAGGGGCATATTTATAAGATGGTATCAAGGCGGCGGCCACTGATGGTTGAGGCGTCCATTATAGACCTCGGTATGAATCAGAGGCGTATTTACATTTCTGCAGGAGAAGGCTCACAGTTATACTTGCAAGCTGCCTGCTTCTGAGCATATGAGGGGAGGTAGTCGGTGCTGAATATCAGAAGTATCAGTGAGATAAGGACTTGCATTAGGCTCCAAACTCCAGTATAAGTAACTACTGAAGCCAGACAAGATGGAACCTTCTATACAGAGTCTGCAAATAATATGTGTCACACAGCGGCCAATGTTATTAGCTCATTAAATACTACACAAATGTGAGCTTTTTCCTAAACCGCACTGCTCCTTTAAATCGGCTCCGTATTGCTCCGGACCCCTACCATATCTATAAAATAAAGGGTCTCCCCCCCCCAGGGGCTTGTGGGTCACAGGATTACATTCATTTGAGATTAATTTATTATTTAGCAAAATAAATAACATTTTACACCGAGATTTGAGCGAGGCCGATAACGAGACAGAAAGTGCAGAATTCCACTGGAAACGGTAAATTGGCGAATACGAGACTCATCCAGCCGAGGCTAATAGACCCTCCCGGGACTCCATGACAATATGCCCCTAATGATACAAGCTGATAAAGCCATTATATGTGGGGAGGGCATAAAACCTCTACTTAGAGACAAGTTACAGACAATAAGCAAAAAACTACGAGAGTCCATTTATTAATTACCCTTGGGGGGGGCAGAGAATCTTCTCCAGGAACGTTTGATTAATATCCCTAACTTTGCAGCTCATTTATCTAACACTTCCAATAAGAACCAATGGCAATTATATTTTGTCTTTGGCGGCGCACACAACACGCAGTGTCAGTCATTGCTATATCCAAGTAATATATGGCGCAGGGCGTTTGGCGCACACAACACGCAGTGCCAGTGATTGCTATATCCATGTAAGATATGGCGCAGGGCGGCCGGCGCACACAACACGCAGTGCCAGTCATTGCTATATCCATGTAATATATGGCGCAGGGCGTTCGTCGCACACAACACGCAGTGTCAGTCATTGCTATATCCATGTAATATATGGCGCAGGGCGGCCGGCGCACACAACACGCAGTGTCAGTCATTGCTATAGCCAAGATATGGCGCAGGGCGGCCGGCGCACACAACACGCAGTGCCAGTGATTGCTATATCCATGTAATATATGGCGCAGGGCGGCCGGCGCACACAACACGTAGTGCCAGTGATTGCTATATCCAAGATATGGCGCAGGGCGGCCGGCGCACACAACACGCAGTGCCAGTGATTGCTATATCCAAGATATGGCGCAGGGAGGGCGGCGCACACAACACGCAGTGCCAGTGATTGCTATATCCAAGATATGGCGCAGGGCGGCCGGCGCACACAACACGCAGTGCCAGTCATTGCTATATCCATGTAATATATGGCGCAGGGCGTTCGGCGCACACAACACGCAGTGTCAGTCATTGCTATATCCATGTAATATATGGCGCAGGGCGTTCGGCGCACACAACACGCAGTGTCAGTCATTGCTATATCCATGTAATATATGGCGCAGGGCGGCCGGCGCACACAACACGCAGTGTCAGTCATTGCTATAGCCAAGATATGGCGCAGGGCGGCCGGCGCACACAACACGCAGTGTCAGTCATTGCTATAGCCAAGATATGGCGCAGGGCGGCCGGCGCACACAACACGCAGTGTCAGTCATTGCTATATCCATGTAATATATGGCGCAGGGCGGCCGGCGCACACAACACGCAGTGTCAGTCATTGCTATAGCCAAGATATGGCGCAGGGCGGCCGGCGCACACAACACGCAGTGTCAGTCATTGCTATTTCCAAGATATGGCGCAGGGCGGCCGGCGCACACAACACGCAGTGCCAGTGATTGCTATATCCAAGATATGGCGCAGGGCGGCCGGCGCACACAACACGCAGTGCCAGTCATTGCTATATCCATGTAAGATATGGCGCAGGGCGGGCGGCGCACACAACACGCAGTGTCAGTGATTGCTATATCCATGTAATATATGGCGCAGGGCGGCCGGAGCACACAACACGCAGTGCCAGTCATTGCTATATCCATGTAAGATATGGCGCAGGTCACCGGCGCACACAACACGCAGTGTCAGTGATTGCTATATCCAAGATATGGCGCAGGGCGGCCGGCGCACACAACACGCAGTGCCAGTGATTGCTATATCCATGTAATATATGGCGCAGGGCGGCCGGCGCACACAACACGCAGTGTCAGTCATTGCTATATCCATGTAATATATGGCGCAGGGCGGCCAGCGCACACAACACGCAGTGCCAGTGATTGCTATATCCATGTAAGATTTGGCGCAGGGCGGCCGGCGCACACAACACGCAGTGCCAGTGATTGCTATATCCATGTAATATATGGCGCAGGGCGGCCGGCGCACACAACACGCAGTGTCAGTCATTGCTATATCCAAGATATGGCGCAGGGCGGCCGGCGCACACAACACGCAGTGTCAGTGATTGCTATATCCATGTAAGATATGGCGCAGGTCACCGGCGCTCACAACACGCAGTGCCAGTGATTGCTATATCCATGTAATATATGGCGCAGGGCGTTCGGCGCACACAACACGCAGTGTCAGTCATTGCTATATCCATGTAATATATGGCGCAGGGCGGCCGGCGCACACAACACGCAGTGCCAGTGATTGCTATATCCATGTAAGATATGGCGCAGGGCGGCCGGCGCACACAACACGCAGTGTCAGTCATTGCTATAGCCAAGATATGGCGCAGGGCGGCCGGCGCACACAACACGCAGTGTCAGTCATTGCTATATCCATGTAATATATGGCGCAGGGCGGCCGGCGCACACAACACGCAGTGTCAGTCATTGCTATATCCATGTAATATATGGCGCAGGGCGGCCGGCGCACACAACACGCAGTGTCAGTCATTGCTATATCCATGTAATATATGGCGCAGGGCGGCCAGCGCACACAACACGCAGTGCCAGTGATTGCTATATCCATGTAATATATGGCGCAGGGCGGCCGGCGCACACAACACGCAGTGTCAGTCATTGCTATATCCATGTAATATATGGCGCAGGGCGGCCAGCGCACACAACACGCAGTGCCAGTGATTGCTATATCCATGTAAGATATGGCGCAGGGCGGCCGGCGCACACAACACGCAGTGCCAGTCATTGCTATATCCATGTAAGATTTGGCGCAGGGCGGCCGGCGCACACAACACGCAGTGCCAGTCATTGCTATATCCATGTAAGATATGGCGCAGGGCGGCCGGCGCACACAACACGCAGTGCCAGTGATTGCTATATCCATGTAATATATGGCGCAGGGCGGCCGGCGCACACAACACGCAGTGTCATTCATTGCTATATCCAAGATATGGCGCAGGGCGGCCGGCGCACACAACACGCAGTGTCAGTGATTGCTATATCCATGTAAGATATGGCGCAGGTCACCGGCGCTCACAACACGCAGTGCCAGTGATTGCTATATCCATGTAATATATGGCGCAGGGCGTTCGGCGCACACAACACGCAGTGTCAGTCATTGCTATATCCATGTAATATATGGCGCAGGGCGGCCGGCGCACACAACACGCAGTGCCAGTGATTGCTATATCCATGTAATATATGGCGCAGGGCGGCCGGCGCACACAACACGCAGTGTCAGTCATTGCTATAGCCAAGATATGGCGCAGGGCGGCCGGCGCACACAACACGCAGTGCCAGTGATTGCTATATCCATGTAATATATGGCGCAGGGCGGCCGGCGCACACAACACGCAGTGTCAGTCATTGCTATAGCCAAGATATGGCGCAGGGCGGCCGGCGCACACAACACGCAGTGTCAGTCATTGCTATATCCATGTAATATATGGCGCAGGGCGGCCGGCGCACACAACACGCAGTGTCAGTGATTGCTATATCCATGTAATATATGGCGCAGGGCGGCCGGCGCACACAACACAAAGTGTCAGTCATTGCTATAGCCAAGATATGGCGCAGGGCGGCCGGCGCACACAACACGCAGTGTCAGTCATTGCTATTTCCAAGATATGGCGCAGGGCGGCCGGCGCACACAACACGCAGTGCCAGTGATTGCTATATCCAAGATATGGCGCAGGGCGGCCGGCGCACACAACACGCAGTGCCAGTCATTGCTATATCCATGTAAGATATGGCGCAGGGCGGCCGGCGCACACAACACGCAGTGCCAGTCATTGCTATATCCATGTAAGATATGGCGCAGGTCACCGGCGCACACAACACGCAGTGTCAGTGATTGCTATATCCAAGATATGGCGCAGGGCGGCCGGCGCACACAACACGCAGTGCCAGTGATTGCTATATCCATGTAATATATGGCGCAGGGCGGCCGGCGCACACAACACGCAGTGTCAGTCATTGCTATATCCATGTAATATATGGCGCAGGGCGGCCAGCGCACACAACACGCAGTGCCAGTGATTGCTATATCCATGTAATATATGGCGCAGGGCGGCCGGCGCACACAACACGCAGTGCCAGTGATTGCTATATCCATGTAAGATATGGCGCAGGGCGGGCGGCGCACACAACACGCAGTGCCAGTGATTGCTATATCCATGTAATATATGGCGCAGGGCGGCCGGCGCACACAACACGCAGTGCCAGTGATTGCTATATCCATGTAATATATGGCGCAGGGCGGCCGGCGCACACAACACGCAGTGCCAGTGATTGCTATATCCATGTAATATATGGCGCAGGGCGGCCGGCGCACACAACACGCAGTGCCAGTGATTGCTATATCCATGTAATATATGGCGCAGGGCGGCCGGCGCACACAACACGCAGTGCCAGTCATTGCTATATCCATGTAAGATATGGCGCAGGGCGGCCGGCGCACACAACACGCAGTGCCAGTGATTGCTATATCCATGTAATATATGGCGCAGGGCGGCCGGCGCACACAACACGCAGTGTCAGTCATTGCTATATCCATGTAATATATGGCGCAGGGCGTCCGGCGCACACAACACGCAGTGCCAGTGATTGCTATATCCATGTAATATATGGCGCAGGGCGGGCGGCGCACACAACACGCAGTGTCAGTCATTGCTATATCCATGTAATATATGGCGCAGGGCGGCCGGCGCACACAACACGCAGTGTCAGTCATTGCTATATCCATGTAATATATGGCGCAGGGCGGGCGGCGCACACAACACGCAGTGTCAGTCATTGCTATATCCATGTAATATATGGCGCAGGGCGGCCGGCGCACACAACACGCAGTGTCAGTCATTGCTATAGCCAAGATATGGCGCAGGGCGGCCGGCGCACACAACACGCAGTGTCAGTCATTGCTATTTCCAAGATATGGCGCAGGGCGGCCGGCGCACACAACACGCAGTGCCAGTGATTGCTATATCCAAGATATGGCGCAGGGCGGCCGGCGCACACAACACGCAGTGCCAGTCATTGCTATATCCATGTAAGATATGGCGCAGGGCGGCCGGCGCACACAACACGCAGTGCCAGTCATTGCTATATCCATGTAAGATATGGCGCAGGTCACCGGCGCACACAACACGCAGTGTCAGTGATTGCTATATCCAAGATATGGCGCAGGGCGGCCGGCGCACACAACACGCAGTGCCAGTGATTGCTATATCCATGTAATATATGGCGCAGGGCGGCCGGCGCACACAACACGCAGTGTCAGTCATTGCTATATCCATGTAATATATGGCGCAGGGCGGCCAGCGCACACAACACGCAGTGCCAGTCATTGCTATATCCATGTAAGATTTGGCGCAGGGCGGCCGGCGCACACAACACGCAGTGCCAGTGATTGCTATATCCATGTAATATATGGCGCAGGGCGGCCGGCGCACACAACACGCAGTGTCAGTCATTGCTATATCCAAGATATGGCGCAGGGCGGCCGGCGCACACAACACGCAGTGTCAGTGATTGCTATATCCATGTAAGATATGGCGCAGGTCACCGGCGCTCACAACACGCAGTGCCAGTGATTGCTATATCCATGTAATATATGGCGCAGGGCGTTCGGCGCACACAACACGCAGTGTCAGTCATTGCTATATCCATGTAATATATGGCGCAGGGCGGCCGGCGCACACAACACGCAGTGCCAGTGATTGCTATATCCATGTAAGATATGGCGCAGGGCGGCCGGCGCACACAACACGCAGTGTCAGTCATTGCTATAGCCAAGATATGGCGCAGGGCGGCCGGCGCACACAACACGCAGTGCCAGTGATTGCTATATCCATGTAATATATGGCGCAGGGCGGCCGGCGCACACAACACGCAGTGTCAGTCATTGCTATAGCCAAGATATGGCGCAGGGCGGCCGGCGCACACAACACGCAGTGCCAGTGATTGCTATATCCATGTAATATATGGCGCAGGGCGGCCGGCGCACACAACACGCAGTGTCAGTCATTGCTATATCCATGTAATATATGGCGCAGGGCGGCCGGCGCACACAACACGCAGTGTCAGTCATTGCTATATCCATGTAATATATGGCGCAGGGCGGCCGGCGCACACAACACGCAGTGTCAGTCATTGCTATATCCATGTAATATATGGCGCAGGGCGGCCAGCGCACACAACACGCAGTGCCAGTGATTGCTATATCCATGTAATATATGGCGCAGGGCGGCCGGCGCACACAACACGCAGTGTCAGTCATTGCTATATCCATGTAATATATGGCGCAGGGCGGCCAGCGCACACAACACGCAGTGCCAGTGATTGCTATATCCATGTAAGATATGGCGCAGGGCGGCCGGCGCACACAACACGCAGTGCCAGTCATTGCTATATCCATGTAAGATTTGGCGCAGGGCGGCCGGCGCACACAACACGCAGTGCCAGTCATTGCTATATCCATGTAAGATATGGCGCAGGGCGGCCGGCGCACACAACACGCAGTGCCAGTGATTGCTATATCCATGTAATATATGGCGCAGGGCGGCCGGCGCACACAACACGCAGTGTCAGTCATTGCTATATCCAAGATATGGCGCAGGGCGGCCGGCGCACACAACACGCAGTGTCAGTGATTGCTATATCCATGTAAGATATGGCGCAGGTCACCGGCGCTCACAACACGCAGTGCCAGTCATTGCTATATCCATGTAATATATGGCGCAGGGCGTGCGGCGCACACAACACGCAGTGTCAGTCATTGCTATATCCATGTAATATATGGCGCAGGGCGGCCGGCGCACACAACACGCAGTGCCAGTGATTGCTATATCCATGTAATATATGGCGCAGGGCGGCCGGCGCACACAACACGCAGTGTCAGTCATTGCTATAGCCAAGATATGGCGCAGGGCGGCCGGCGCACACAACACGCAGTGCCAGTGATTGCTATATCCATGTAATATATGGCGCAGGGCGGCCGGCGCACACAACACGCAGTGTCAGTCATTGCTATAGCCAAGATATGGCGCAGGGCGGCCGGCGCACACAACACGCAGTGTCAGTCATTGCTATATCCATGTAATATATGGCGCAGGGCGGCCGGCGCACACAACACGCAGTGTCAGTCATTGCTATATCCATGTAATATATGGCGCAGGGCGGCCGGCGCACACAACACAAAGTGTCAGTCATTGCTATAGCCAAGATATGGCGCAGGGCGGCCGGCGCACACAACACGCAGTGTCAGTCATTGCTATTTCCAAGATATGGCGCAGGGCGGCCGGCGCACACAACACGCAGTGCCAGTGATTGCTATATCCAAGATATGGCGCAGGGCGGCCGGCGCACACAACACGCAGTGCCAGTCATTGCTATATCCATGTAAGATATGGCGCAGGGCGGCCGGCGCACACAACACGCAGTGTCAGTCATTGCTATATCCATGTAAGATATGGCGCAGGTCACCGGCGCACACAACACGCAGTGTCAGTGATTGCTATATCCAAGATATGGCGCAGGGCGGCCGGCGCACACAACACGCAGTGCCAGTGATTGCTATATCCATGTAATATATGGCGCAGGGCGGCCGGCGCACACAACACGCAGTGTCAGTCATTGCTATATCCATGTAATATATGGCGCAGGGCGGCCAGCGCACACAACACGCAGTGCCAGTGATTGCTATATCCATGTAATATATGGCGCAGGGCGGCCGGCGCACACAACACGCAGTGCCAGTGATTGCTATATCCATGTAAGATATGGCGCAGGGCGGCCGGCGCACACAACACGCAGTGCCAGTGATTGCTATATCCATGTAAGATTTGGCGCAGGGCGGCCGGCGCACACAACACGCAGTGCCAGTGATTGCTATATCCATGTAATATATGGCGCAGGGCGGCCGGCGCACACAACACGCAGTGCCAGTGATTGCTATATCCATGTAATATATGGCGCAGGGCGGCCGGCGCACACAACACGCAGTGCCAGTGATTGCTATATCCATGTAATATATGGCGCAGGGCGGCCGGCGCACACAACACGCAGTGCCAGTCATTGCTATATCCATGTAAGATATGGCGCAGGGCGGCCGGCGCACACAACACGCAGTGCCAGTGATTGCTATATCCATGTAATATATGGCGCAGGGCGGCCGGCGCACACAACACGCAGTGTCAGTCATTGCTATATCCATGTAATATATGGCGCAGGGCGGGCGGCGCACACAACACGCAGTGTCAGTCATTGCTATATCCATGTAATATATGGCGCAGGGCGGCCGGCGCACACAACACGCAGTGTCAGTCATTGCTATATCCATGTAATATATGGCGCAGGGCGGGCGGCGCACACAACACGCAGTGTCAGTCATTGCTATATCCATGTAATATATGGCGCAGGGCGGCCGGCGCACACAACACGCAGTGTCAGTCATTGCTATAGCCAAGAAAAGGCGCAGGGCGGCCGGCGCACACAACACGCAGTGTCAGTCATTGCTATTTCCAAGATATGGCGCAGGGCGGCCGGCGCACACAACACGCAGTGCCAGTGATTGCTATATCCAAGATATGGCGCAGGGCGGCCGGCGCACACAACACGCAGTGCCAGTCATTGCTATATCCATGTAAGATATGGCGCAGGGCGGCCGGCGCACACAACACGCAGTGCCAGTCATTGCTATATCCATGTAAGATATGGCGCAGGTCACCGGCGCACACAACACGCAGTGTCAGTGATTGCTATATCCAAGATATGGCGCAGGGCGGCCGGCGCACACAACACGCAGTGCCAGTGATTGCTATATCCATGTAATATATGGCGCAGGGCGGCCGGCGCACACAACACGCAGTGTCAGTCATTGCTATATCCATGTAATATATGGCGCAGGGCGGCCAGCGCACACAACACGCAGTGCCAGTGATTGCTATATCCATGTAATATATGGCGCAGGGCGGCCGGCGCACACAACACGCAGTGTCAGTCATTGCTATATCCATGTAATATATGGCGCAGGGCGGCCAGCGCACACAACACGCAGTGCCAGTGATTGCTATATCCATGTAAGATTTGGCGCAGGGCGGCCGGCGCACACAACACGCAGTGCCAGTGATTGCTATATCCATGTAATATATGGCGCAGGGCGGCCGGCGCACACAACACGCAGTGTCAGTCATTGCTATATCCAAGATATGGCGCAGGGCGGCCGGCGCACACAACACGCAGTGTCAGTGATTGCTATATCCATGTAAGATATGGCGCAGGTCACCGGCGCTCACAACACGCAGTGCCAGTGATTGCTATATCCATGTAATATATGGCGCAGGGCGTTCGGCGCACACAACACGCAGTGTCAGTCATTGCTATATCCATGTAATATATGGCGCAGGGCGGCCGGCGCACACAACACGCAGTGCCAGTGATTGCTATATCCATGTAAGATATGGCGCAGGGCGGCCGGCGCACACAACACGCAGTGTCAGTCATTGCTATAGCCAAGATATGGCGCAGGGCGGCCGGCGCACACAACACGCAGTGCCAGTGATTGCTATATCCATGTAATATATGGCGCAGGGCGGCCGGCGCACACAACACGCAGTGTCAGTCATTGCTATAGCCAAGATATGGCGCAGGGCGCCGGCGCACACAACACGCAGTGCCAGTCATTGCTATATCCATGTAAGATTTGGCGCAGGGCGGCCGGCGCACACAACACGCAGTGCCAGTCATTGCTATAGCCAAGATATGGCGCAGGGCGGCCGGCGCACACAACACGCAGTGCCAGTGATTGCTATATCCATGTAAGATATGGCGCAGGGCGGCCGATTGCTGCTGGCACGGGTCCCTCGGTGGGTAATGGCGCCAAGAAACCAGGAGCTGGTCGCCATGAGTTTTGGGAGGGGGTCCTGTCCTGTATAATAAAGGCTGAGCTCAGACGGGCGCCCACCACCCTAACGGTTACATACCCTGGTAATCAGATCCATCTCGCTTTTGGATACGAGCCCGCTAACACTAAATGAATTGGCCCCAACGCCCCAGTGCTTACCCCACTTTATCGAGGGTGGGAGTGACTGGACGCCGCCATTGTATACCGTCCAGTGGGAGGGAAGCTCAAACTGTTTGCTCAGAGTTAATGTGTCGTCGCTATAAACGCCGCAAGGGTTAACCAATAAAAAGTGTTCTAGATTGGAGACATATTCCTCTAGGGAAGGGTAGCTTTACTTACCACATTCCTTAAGCGGATCTTAGGCCCAAGTGCCGATACCCTACTGTCTTGATCGCAATAGCCTAACGAGAGGGATTCCCTACATGGCTGGTCCCGGTTCCGTGACATAAACGTCTCCGGTTCCTATCTTATTCTACAGAACATGACACTTTAATGATTAGGCTTTACAGAATAACATTGGACCTGGGGAGGTTCTACCCCAGACTGAGGGAACTAACGTATTTAGCCCATTAGAGGAACGCTGTAGTCCCATATTATCTATCCCACTTCTTAAAGACTTTGTTTTCTATCAACGTTGTCTGACTCCGGGCCTCGAGGACCACTATCACAACAGAGTGTTATTCCCTGTGCCTTGCTCATACTAAAATATATCAAAAAATCACTTGGCATTTGTGCTCGAGGCTTGCAGTTGGATCATCGTGGTTTTGTTGTTGTTATGTCGTTCAGTCGTGTCCGACTCTCCGGTCTCCATGGTCCCAATCATAGCACAAATGACATGATCAATAGTACACAAGTGAGATAGCACTGGCACATTCCCATGACATTGGGGGAGATGTGATAACAAAAGGACAGAACGTAGCAGCCTTTGTGATGCTTAGTGGATCTTTCCCATTATCTAAGCTCCATTTGATTGAATATATTAGGGGATTTATTATAAGTCATCGCCAATATATCAAACTCATAATGAAAATGAGAAGATTGTAATATTTTATAAACCTTCTTATTTCTCGAGGGCAGTAACGTGATCCTACGGGAGGCGTCGGCGCAAAGTAATAAAGCCGACCCAGAATTGGGCAAATCACCTGAACCCGCAATAATAGATACAATGGGCTAAAACCGTATAAAGATTAGTAACTCATTAGTCCAGCGCAAAACATGGCACCCCCTGCAGAGAGTTCACCGAGACAACTGCCGACCCTGCCTAGGGGCAAATCTGGTCCTCAAAGTCGCTTTTAGGCAACTTAGGGCTGGACCAATATATTAGTTTTTGTGTATTTGTTATGGATAGCGGCGGAAATCTCAGTAATGCTTCAATTATCCAGAATCTAACGTTATACACAAATATATATATAGAACTAGCGAATTCAGAACAATATATATCTACTAGCGACTTGCCCGTCAAAAAATGACGGTAATAAAATTGTAAGTGAGCTCAGGGTGTTTGGTGTATATAATGTGGCTGATTTAGCGTCCTTCGTTTTCTATGTCGTGCGAGTTTTTCGGAATCTTCGTTTTCTATGTCGTGCGAGTTTTTCGGAATATCCGTAGGTGTTTGGTGGTGTTTTGCGTGTTTAGGGACCTTTAGCCTTGTTTTTGTTTTGTTCGGCGGCCATTTTTTCTCTCGCTTAGGTGATTTTCGGGTGTCTAAACTCCGAAAGTTGTGCTTAAATTGCGGTGTAACGTCACTTGCCGCGGTCCTCGGTGCCCCCCCCCCTTGCTGTGAGTAACCTTTTTATGTGTTTGTTGTTTGTATTTGTTGTGTTTGTAATGTTTTTGGGGTTGCGCGGGTTGCGTCCTTGTTTTGTAATCTCGTAGGTGTTTTTCGGCAAATCTGTAGGTGTTTTGCGTCTTTAGACTGCTGTAGCCTCATTTTCGTTTTTTTCGGCGGCCATTTTTTCTCTCGCTTAGGGGATTTTTAGTGTCTAAACTCTTTTCATTTGAGTTAAATTGAGGTGTAACTTTATTTTCCGAGGTCCTGGGCGCTCCTCTTCCTGTAAATAAGCTTTTTATGTATTTGTTGTGTTTTTCATGTTCTGATGTGCGCGCGTTGCAGCTGATTTTTGCGAGGTCGTAATGGGTCGTAACGTGTCTCGTATTTTCCTTGCGTAACGACGTAAATTTTGCGAGGGTCGCAGTTGCTGGCGGCTCTCGCTTCGCTACGTGAGCCCGCAAGCGGCTTGTATGCTCACAACTATATATGTGATACGGTTATACGGTGTATATATAGATATATTCATCACAATGCAGATTTAGACCCCGGGTAATTACGCTCCATCGGGCGTGAGAAGCTGATAAGGAGATGTCTGCCGCGTATACGTTATATACCAGGGTACTTGTGCGATGCCAGGTTCTAGGGGGCTCTGCCAGCCAGCGTTACCCACAAGGCACTGCTCACCGTCCATCTGGGGACCCGCGCGGAGCGTCAGATCTCGGCTGCGACACAACAGACGAAGCTGAGACAATAAGCGTCACTCGTTTTATATTTGCTTTTCTTTTCTTTGATGATGATATGAAAATAAATGTTTAAAAAGGGCCCCAGCAGCAAGGACATCCTGAAATCCAGGCTTATATGTATCCCCCCTGGACCACACTTGCACACCCCTGATATATAGTATAATCCATTTATTTCTAAAGTGAATCATTCCTGAGGATATATTCGTCTGTGTTGTATTTTTATGCAAAGTAGTGCATCCAGAATCCTGATTAGTTGTTGTTGTTTTTGATGAATTGCAGTCTGCTTGTCTATATGATGGCCAAAACAATACCCCCCAATGTTATCATGCAGTAAGATCCGCTCCACCAGCCTATCAAATACTCTGAGCCACAAATTACCATAACGAACGGCTCAATAACAGAGCCACAAATCATTTATTGTACAGAAAAATGGCTAGTACAACACATAACCAGTTTTTAGCAGTGTCTCCGATGAAACTGACTTCCTCTTTGGGTTATAGAAAACATATAAACCTATAAACCGTATTTCAGGAATGTTTCTCCCTCCATCACATATAATAGTTGTCAAACTGTGAGTCGTCGTCACGCTTTGCGAGCTTGCAAGAACTGCGTCCCTCGCGAAGGTGGAGGCGCCAACGTCGGCTGTAATGAGGTGGAGGCTCTACGGCGCCACACTCGCAGTTAAAAACAACTCAAAAAAGCAACACAACCACGACGCAGGACTTAGAAAAAAAAAAAAACAATAATGCGCAATGACTAAATACAGACTTACACAAAAACATACGTGCCGCGCGACTTTGAAAAAAAGATTACGACCTCGCAAAAATACGAAATTAACGTCCGTAACGAGGACATCCACAAGCAACAAAAACACTTCAAAATAAAAAATAAATAAATAAATAAACACACGCACAGCGTTGGGGGACGGCCACGACACCCACCAGTGAGGTTGCCGCACAATTAAAGTTGAATTTAAGGAATTTTGGAACTTGAAAATCAGCAAAGTAAGAAAAAAATGGCGGGCGAAAAAAATGGCGGGCGAAAAAAATGGCGGGCGAAAAAAATGGCGGGCGAAAAAAATGAAAAAGAGGCTACACAACCCAAAACCCGCAAATAACAGCCGGGCACGTACGACTTTTGCCAAGGACGTACGAGGTCGCAAAAATACGAACTTAACTGCCGAAACGCGCACAGCGAAAAACATGAAAAACACACAAAATAGAAACTCAAATAAAACATTACACACAGCAAGGGGGGGGGGGGCAGCCAGGGCGTCTGGGCGTCAGGGTGCACGCAAATATAAGTCCAATTTACAGAGTTTAGCCACTCGAAAAACCACTAAGCGAGAGAAAAAATGGCTGCCGACGCAAACGAAAATGCGGCTACACGACCCCTAAACCCGCAAAACATCGCCAGGCACATGCGACTTTTACACAAACCTGTACGAGGTACAACATACAGTTTTAGCAAGGACGCAAAGTCATCCACACCCGCGTATCACATACACATTCGCCGCCATTTTACACTAACACAATGCAGAAGTACACAGCTACACTTACGGTTTCCCCTCACGCACGCAGCCTATTTACACTGCGCACATTGCTGACACTTACACGTCAGCTCCACAACACTGTAAACCGACATTGTATGCTGCAGGAACATGAAAACAGATTGTCAGCTCTTCAGCACAATGCTTGCGTGTATTAATTACAATTACGTAAAGTATATTAATTTATAATTTTAATAATTAATTAATTATCATAAAAAAATACACCACAAGATCGCAATAGATGACAAAGGCCTTCACCGCGCGCCTCACAAGGAGCGCCAACGGTGCTCATAGGACACAAAGTACACCAGGAAGAGGCTCGCAATGAGCGCCAAAAGGAGATCAGCGCGGACCTTACAATGAGCGCCGAAGGGGCTCTGACAACCATAAATACACCAACCGAGAGGCTCGCAATGAGCGCCGAAGGATCTCACACGACCAAAACACTTACTGTCTCTGGCATTATCTGCCTTACAATTTTATTGCCGCCATTTTTGACGGGTGAGTCGCTAGTTGGATTATAATCGTGGAACAAAATGCAGCATACGGATGGCGAGAGCTCCCGTGGTGTCATCGGCCCTGTAAGATTATTGCCAAGCAGATAGTTTGCGACTTGTACTTAAGGGCGTTGGAGAACTGTTTGTCGTGTCAACATTAAGATTACGCGAATTCTTTAAGATTTTCCAACACTTCACGCTGGGCGTCTTGACCAATGCTTGGTATACCATGTGTCAGACTATCATCACTGAGCTCAGCACTTTTCTGTCTTTACAATTTGTTAAATATTTAAAATAAAAATACTTTATATTTTCTTAGTAAACACAACATACTTGGAATCTTTCTTCACTTTTAGCTGAAAAACCTTCAGTGTAAGGAGAAGACGAAGATAAGATCTACAAGAAAGAGCGAAGAAGAGCAGTTACAGCCAATCAGTGTCCATCTCTCAGCAACATTCTGCAACGTGGTCCCTGATAGGCTAGGACACTACACTGCACATCAAATCCTACATAATCTATGTCTGCATATGCTGCAGTGGGCAGACCTACACAGGGACTATTTGTTAGTGTTTAATTGTTTCTTAATAAAATGAAGTACATGAAAGTAAATAGGTTCCAGGTATGTTATATACGGTGTAAAGTCCAGAACCTTCCATGTGCCGGTCCCTGAGACCGTATGCGCCAGAGGGATGAGGAGAACCTAACACTTATATACCACGCCACTACCATTGGCCACGGCTTTAGATAAATCATTAATTAACTTTCTGCAATTAAAATGCTCTCTAAAACCAGATGAAAACCGAGTGTCGCCCGGATAAAAATGTTCCCGATCCCCAAGGCAGACGCCGCGCGAGGGAACCAGATGAGAGGGACCTCGGACTAAATGCTCAGGGACCGGCTCTTGTTAAATGGACATGGAAGGTTCTGGACTTTACACCGTATATAACATAGCTGGAACTTATTTACTTTTATGTCCTTCATTTTATTAAGAAGCAATTAAACACTAACAAATAGTCCCTGTGTAGGTCTGCCCACTGCAGCATATGCAGACATAGATTATATAGGATTTAATGTGCAGTGTAGTGTCCTAGCCTATCAGGGACCTGAGAGATGGACACTGATTGGTTAGTATGAGACAGCACGGCAAGTACAGCATAGTCTGCAGAGGGCAGACCCATACAGGGACTATTTGTTTACTGTTAGCTAGTAAAAAGAGAGCTTGTAAGCACTTCTTAATAAAATAAAATACTTAAAGGTAAACCGATATAAGATCCTATTACAATCTGGATTGATTCCTTGCCTTGTGTACTTCAGTGAGGCTGTGTGCTATAGCACCTAGGGTCACCCAAGACCGACAGCTCTAAGTAAAGAGGTCAAACAAATCACAGTCCACTGGAGGAGGAACTGGCAACCCACTCCAGCATCTTTGCCAGGGAAATCCAAGGGTCACTGAGAGTGGGACACAACTGAACCAAATCCAGAAACCTTCCATATCCGTTTAAAGGACTGACCGTTGAGAACCTCTGCTTTATCTCTGGTGATGAGGTCATAGGAAACGCTTCTTTCTCACAACTGAAGATAATGTTTGTGTAAGTAGGTACAAGGTTCCTCAGATAACGTAAAGTCCATCCAGTTGGTACCTGCTGCTCTTGGCTGCCACTGTGCTTCCAGATGAGGTGGCATTGCACCGTGATGGCGTTAGGGTTGCCACGGAGACACGCTAGTAGTAATCACTGTGGGTACAACTCGTTTCACCAGCTGTAGGGCTTCTTCGGTTTGGGTGGAGCTACTCAAATATCAGCTGGATGATTCTGCAGATTCTTCGCAGTTATGTTTTTTTCTGCTGATTTGATCAGTTCTTGAGAAGTTCTGTCTGAGATATTTCTGGGTCTTTAATTCCTTTCCTTGACACCAACAACCCAAGTTGTTGCTGCGCGTGTTTAGTACCTTTTCTAGCCTCATACTCGTCTGTATGCGCAAACAACTCAGACAGCAGCCTCTTGTAACCCCCGGTGCCCCTAACAGGGAGGAATATCCTGTACTAAATCACTAGTGTAATCCAGCCCCGAAATGCCAGGCAAGTGTTGTTCATTCTCATTCTGATCGCCTCTGACTTAATATTTCATTATAGCAGGAAAAAATGTTGGGCCTAATTTGTACCATTTTCAGGTTATTTACACTTAGATATTCCCAGAAATATACAACCTCCTTGTCCTACTCCACAATCGCCCCAACATCCCACGTCAGTGTTCTCGGTGTCACTCGGCCTTTCCTTGGCCGCCCGGTCTCCTGCTCACCCCCTCACTCAGACCTCATCTGCTGCTCCCCTCGGTCAGTTCTTACACGGATAGATAACATAACTGGCACTGGCCATATCCCAAATGTACCCCAACTTGCCCTCTCTCTCTTGCTCAGGATCCGCTCCTCTCACCCCCATTATTACACCCCCCCATACTCGACTACAGGATTCTAAAGAGTACACCCCACCATTTTTGGATTTATCTACTTCTCTCCATTGGACTCCCCTCTAGTCTTCAGATTTCCTGAGCACCCACCTGTTCTAAGGAGCTCTCACCTGTTCTAAGGAGCTCTCACCTGTTCTAAGGAGCTCTCAACTGTTCTAAGGAGCTCTCACCTGTTCTAAGGAGCTCTCACCTGTTCTAAGGAGCTCTCACCTGTTCTAAGGAGCTCTCACCTGTTCTAAGGAGCTCTCACCTGTTCTAAGGAGCTCTCAACTGTTCTAAGGAGCTCTCACCTGTTCTAAGGAGCTCTCACCTGTTCTAAGGAGCTCTTACCTTCTTACCTCCACTAGTAAGGTCATACTAGGCTATCTATTCTGGTTCTCACCCCTAAAACATCATCCACCAATCAGCACTCTCATCGTGTGTCGCTATCACCCTCATTAGAACGCAGGCTCCGCCTCCTTCTGGACCGCGGTATGTGGACAAACGTGTTCTATAGTCTTCAAATGTATATCAAATTGTATAATTGCATTTATTGCCCCCCGACCACTATATATACTATATGTATACTGATATATATATACTTTTATTGGTAGATATTATGGGCAGACTGCCATTTTGGATCTCTACCTTGTTATGGTGAAGGGGCTTGAGTACTTCAGTGAAGCTGTGAGTTATAACATTGAGGGTCACCCAGGCCATAGGAGAGAGGTCAGACAAATCGCTGTCCACTAGAGAAGGAACTGGCAACTCACTACAGTATCTTAGCCAAGAAAACCTTATGATGTGGCCTGGCATGCTGTGCTTCATAGGGTCACGGAGAGTTGAAGACGACTGAACCACCAAACAACAACATCCGCCATATAATCAGTTGGCGTAATATTTGAGCATGTGTGGCCCCACCTTTGCACACAACTGTACCATCGCTCATCTGCTTTTATCCCGGTGTGGCCTATATAGTTTTTTAAATGAGACTACAGAAATATGGAAGAGCGTTATCAGTTAGCAGTTAGAGGTTATTAGTTAGAGGTTAGTGATTATCGGTTAGAGGTTACCTGTTACAGGTTAGAGGATAACATTTAGAGTTTAGTGGTTAATGGTTAGCAGATAGAGGTTAGTGGTTAGAGTTTAGTGGTTAGCGGTTGGTTGTTAGTAGTTAGAGGTTAGCGGTTACAGGTTAGAGGATAACATTTGGAGGCTAGTGGTTAATGGTTAGCAGTTAGAGGTTAGTGGTTAGAGGTTAGCGGTTGGTTGTTAGAGGTTAGCGGTTGGTTGTTAGAGGTTAGAGGTTAGCGGTTGGTTGTTAGAGGTTAGCAGTTAGAGGTTATCAGTTATCAGTTAGAGGTTAGCAGTTACAGGTTAGAAGATAACATTTAGAGGTTAGTGGTTCAGGGTTAGCAATTGGCAGTTAGACATTAGAGGTTAGCAGTTAGAGGTTAGCGATTGGCTGTTAGTGGTTAGAGGTTAGCAGTTAGCGGTTAGTGGTTAGCAATTGGCAGTTAGACATTAGAGGTTAGCAGATAGAGGTTAGCGATTGGCATTTAGAGGTTAGTGGTTAGCGATTGGGTGTTAGTGGTTGGAGGTTAGCAGTTAGAGGTTAGTGGTTAGAGGTTAGCGGTTTGTTGTTCGAGGTTAGCGGTTAGTGGCAAGTCCGTTAGCAGTAGAGGTTAGTGGTTAGCAGTTGGTTGCTAGTGGTTAGAGGTTAGCGGTTAGAGGTTAGCAGTTAGAGGTTAGAGGTTAGTGGTTAGATGTTGGTTGTTAGTAGTTAGAGGTTAGCGGTTGGTTGTTAGCAGTTAGAGGTTAGCGGTTAGTGGTTAGCCGTTAGAGGTTAGTGGTTACAGGTTAGAGGATAACATTTGGAGGCTAGTGGTTAATGGTTAGCAGTTAGAGGTTAGTGGTTCAGGGTTAGCGATTGGTAGTTAGACATTAGCGGTTAGCAGTTCGAGGTTAGTGGTTAGCAGTTAGAGGTTAGTGGTTAGCGATTGGCAGTTAGAGGTTAGTGGTTAGCGATTGGCAGTTAGAGGTTAGTGGTTAGCGATTGGCAGTTAGAGGTTAGTGGTTAGCGGTTGGTTGCTAGTGGTTAGTGGTTAGCGGTTGGTTGTTAGCAGTTAGTACCCTCTCAGAGAGGGCACTTAATCCAGTCTTTACGCAGAAATAATTGATATGCTGATAATTTATATTGCAAAATATCTCATTCCTAATTTGTAATTTAAATTTAATTGGTTAATGAGGGCACATCTGGTGAATATATTAGTTCTGCTGAACAGCGGGAGAGAGAACTCAGATGTGTTTACTAGAAAGAGACAGATATTATACTGATACTGTTAAAGGGACAGGACATTCTCCCTTTTCTGTTATGAATTTAAATATTGCATAAAAAACAAGTGATCTGAGAGCCTGTAGCCTTAGGGGCATGCTGCCCGTGTAGATAATGTCAAAGACTGAGAATTGAGCATTTTATTCAAAAATACTTATTTTTAAATGTTTTATTTTTTATTCCATGTGCATAAAACGTCCTAATTTGGTGGGGTGTCCCTCTAGGGGCTCCAGGGCTGTGCACAAAGCTGCTTCTGGGCTCAATAAGACACCTCATACATGATATATAATCCTCTTAGAGGAGGGATGTAGTGCAAAGGAGGGACGTAGTGCTTGATCAGAGCTGCAAATGGAGTCACATGGGGAAAAAAAATATTTAAAAAATAATATGCTCAATTTTCATTATTTGGCCCACTACCTACACAGGCAGTATGTATTTAAACATAATCTCTCATGCACTGGTACTGTAATGCAAATCAGATAGGAAAATACACATTTTAGACTTTTTCTTAACTCATTGGTAAGATATGAAACCTCTCACTTCCCAGTAGTCTCCTCTCACCTTTTGTCCCTTAGCTGCGGGATTCCCCTGAAAGATCATGCGGGATAGTCTTGTGTGATCTTGTGAGACCCGGACAAGAGGTGAGGGGGTACTACTGGGGAGTGACAGAACCATAAGGAATGAGGTCCCTATTATTCTATAATATATTATATTAAATGAATATATATGTAACAAACAAACTCTTCCAACAAAAATATATATTTTATATATGCCCAATATCCATCATGTATTATGTAGACTACATTGGAGGAGGTACATGTATATGACATTCTGATGTTATAGCTCTTGTTGTTATGACACATAACAACAAAACCTATAACATCAGCGGGTCATATACATGTACATCCCCCAATGTACTGTATGTGACAGGGGCCATATTCATTGGGGATACCAGTCAAAAATTACACTTGAGGATGAATCTACACAGGCTTTCCATAAAAAAGCACAATGAAGACAGTTACTGTACCCCAGTTGGGCACCATTTCACCCAGAATGACCACTCCATCCAAAACCTGAAAATCAAAATACTCAGAGGACATTTCAAAACTATCCAACAGCGAAAACCTTTCAAATTGAAAATGATAAAATGTTTTAATATGGAGGACACTGGACTAAATATTGATTCAAGTTTTCTGTCCCACTATCAACATGATTTATAATTCACATTCCACAGCCCTCTCTGCTCCCCTCTGCGCGCACAGCATGACACTATTTTCACGGGCAGCCACTTTCCGTGTCCATGAATCACTGGTGGCCTTTTCTTCTCTATCTCCTGACAGATTCCAGCATGATCCTGATGTCATGTTTCTAGATGTCCTCGGAGACGCCGGCGCTCGCTCCGCTGCGCACCCTGTGATGGCTGAGACCACCAGACCGCGGCGTCCTGTCGCGCTGCCTCGCCTTTATCTCTGACCTTCTCACAATTCTTATCTGATAACTTCAACAAACTATTTAATAATACAATAAATTAACATCACCCTTTATAGGAGCGCTGCGGTTGTGGAAAAGCTTCACGTGTGTGAGATTTAACGACATTAGCAGCGCCGTAAGCTATGAGCACAAAGGCGCCGCTGCAGTCCAAGAAAAAACGTGTTTCTCAAGTATGTGCCAAGCTAACAATTTTAAAAGCTGGTCTGAATTTTGGAAGACTATTTATTTGAGTATGGGAATCCATGTTGTATTTGTCACATCACATCCTGAGAGTGGTGGGGAGGATAAAACAGCCAGAAGTCCAGAGATTGTGTATAATAACTGGATAAGATTGAAATAGACACCACATCCCTTCTCCCTTAGAGGCCCAGACGCAGCATGTTGTATCAAAAGATGTAACCACACCTCACACACACACAACTTCCACCAACATATCATGGATGCCTCCAGGGACCTGTAGA
This sequence comes from Discoglossus pictus, assembly GCA_027410445.1. Taxonomy (NCBI): domain Eukaryota; kingdom Metazoa; phylum Chordata; class Amphibia; order Anura; family Alytidae; genus Discoglossus; species Discoglossus pictus. The sequence continues at coordinate 581,817 of JAPZIH010000692.1, read as the reverse complement.
GACAACACCATTTATATTTTCTAATTAATCAGACTAAAAGTATTCTTTTTCATTGTTTAGTGGTCCTTTTCGAGGCCTTTTTGGATACCTCCGGAGGTGGGAGGAGTCTTTGACTATGAAAAGGAAACTTCTGTCTGCACAGTGGGAATGTGGCAGCTGCATCTGCAAGTGCTCTCAATAGGATTAAAGCAAAGCACATTAGTGTATAAGGACCGTACATTGTAACGCCGTTATCTACAATTTAAAGGGACATTAAATGCATTTTTTCCGTTATGCACATAAAATAATGTGTTTTATATATAAGAAAATAATTAGTAAAACGTGTTTTTTAATCTTATTGGAAACTAAAAGGAAATATCGCAGGAAACACCCCGTGTGAGACCAGACAGCTGTATCGCTGAACATTGGCTGACAGGGACACGCCCCCCCAAAGGCACTAATACATTCAAAGCAGATTACCCACAATGCTTTGCCAGCAGATATTCCCAACCTCCGAATACAAGGAAGGATTACACAGGTAAGATTGTCTTTGTCTCACAAGATTATTTCCTGGTAAGGGCTGGGGGGGACGGAATTCCACCTTTATGTCACAGTACGAGACGAAACTGGACCGGCGCGCCTTCATCGCACCATAAACCAGATACAAAGTGACAGAAAACCAATTCATAGACAGTTTTTTTTTAAATTTCTTTAAGGATCCTTCAGTGTGAAATTGTTTCCAGACTGTGGGAATACGAATGTGTCATGGCGCCTCTATCCTGGGCCAAACCGTTACTGCGCGAGCGAGATCACAGCGCGATTACTAAATATCCTATGATTTATCTCTTGGTTGTTGTTAAAAAATGACATTACTACATTAAACAAACATTGACGTTTTGATCTGTCAGTCAGTATTTCTGATCCACCACACAAAGATGCATCTTTTGTTAATGAGAAGTCATTGCTATTAATTACTGATAAGTTCCTGAGGCACTGGGTCTGTCTTTACTGCAGTGGTTTACACACTGAGCCTCGGTAGTCTCTTTTTTGCATATGAGGCAGGGTCTTAGCATGATCTCCTTTAACAAAAGATTAGAATAGTTTTTTGTGGGTGGATCAGAAAGTGTGCATAACAACTGAAAATAATAAACTTTAATATAAACTTACTACATGAAAATGAGTTGAATATTTTTAATAAGATTACATTGATAAATTATATGCTTTACATTATGGAATATTTGAAGCCCTCAGTGTCACTTTAAAGCCCAAATTTGCGAATATCTACAAATAAAAGTAAAGAATGAATATTGACGATGTATCAGTACTGCTACAGGAATAGTATATAATATATATATATATATATCACTGGGTAGGTGCACTTTTTTCCAGCAATGGCAGAAAACCAACCAACCAATGAGTCCTCAAACTTTACATTGTCTTTAGACAGTTTTACAATAAATAAGAAAATAAAACAAAACCAGAAATTAATTGGTCTCCTTCCTATGAAGCAGCGACTTTACCTTTAGTTAGACCTCTCTCTAACAGAGCTAAATCTGGATGAAGCAAAAACAAAATAATCCGTCCAATACATTATAATAACTCACTGGCCTGTGTGTTTCAGAAGATCCTCAGCGGCATGCTTATCAGCTTTCACTCTGCAGTCTCTCTTTGGATCTCTTTTGCATGCAGACCGCTCATCAGCTCTGTGACGACCCCCAATATTTGGAGAACCACGCGCATCTCCCTGGGTTGTGACCTTTGTTGTTAAAGATCTCAGCACCCAGTCAAAATACCTTTGTGACAATCCAACGGTAGGGGCTATACAAGCCCAGGGCCACCTGCTATAGACTACAGGTTATCTACCCACAAGGACCATTGGGTTCTTTGATATCTCAGCACCAGCACCCTGATATCTGGCTTCTGTATCAGTCAGAGGCTCTCCATCAGGAATCAGCACTTCTAGGAGTTCCAGTAACCTTCCTGTGGTAGTGATCAGGAAAGGTTACTTGTAGGCTGGAGATAGGTTCAGTATCGCAGCCACCAGGAACATAATCAGAGATACAAGATTTCTATATATCTCCAAGAGAACTGATTTATTTTTGAAAATTACAGCAGCATTTATAGGGATAGACACAGAGGGGGTGTACACAATGAGAGGGGGTGGCAGACAAACACAAGAGATAAACTCCACGTGGGGTCTTGCAGTAGTTTCCTGAGATATTAATAGGCTTACTTTCTAATACACATCCTGCCGTCTCTAGCACATATCAGATAGGATTAACTTAATCTGGCAAACAATGGAACAAAGAAGATTTACAAAGACAATGGAGGTGTTTCTAAAGATAATCTATTGCTGGAGTCAAGCAGTCTGATGGCTCAATGGCCCAACACCCAGGCTGAGAAAAAGGGGTCCGGGACAACCTTCTTAGGAGAACTCAGGACATCAGAAGTTGCTAACTCACCCCACAAGAAAGACACAGGCAGACATTACATGGTTTTTGAATCTTCCACTCGGACTCCGACAAAGCCATTAGTTAGTGTGTCCAAACCAGACTGGCCACTTCTTTATAGATGAAATAAACGCCTGGGTCTGGTTTTACAATATTCTTGTTTATCTGGACCATCGGGGGGAGGGAAACACCTAAGATGAAAGCCAGTGCATCCAGCATGGCTTACCACATATATTTTTAAACATTATATATAAAAGCAAAATTTCATAATACCCAAGAAATCAATCATGACAGCTCCCAATAAGAACCCTTTCCGGGGTACTCTCCCTTGTTGTCTTTCTCCAGCTTCAGCCACCAGTATGGACGTTCCTCTCTGGGGTCCCTCTTGCACACAGCATACACTTCCATGAGTCTGTATTAGTAAACTTTCCTCAGTTTGCTTTCTTATTTTTTGCAAGGCTGCAGGCCCCAAATAAAGCCTGTCTGAATTACTGCTGGCAGCAGTCCATAAACAGGGCCCCGCCCATCTCTCAGCTCCTGTGCTCACCTGAGCTCATCAAACTCCACCAGGAGTTAACTCTTTCTCACCTCCTGGTGTAACCTCTGCTGCAGGAGTTAACTCTTTGTCACCTCCTGATGTGACCTCTGCCCTGGGTGTTAACTCTTTCACACATAAAGGTTTATTAGTATACAAGAACAAGGTCTCATGAGAAAGCATCAGCTTAAATTAACTAAAAAACCTATATGTGCCCTGCAGTAAAAATAATTGCATATAAAAGTTAAAAGTGTAATTAGTGTTTATTTATTTATTTTTGCTCTCTCTAATCATTTTGCCTGTTATTTAAAATACCAAATAGAAGGCGCCCGACACTGAAAGGCGACCAGGAGCAGTGTACAAAAGTGTCAGCGCTAATGGGCACGAGGCCGACTGAAATGGACATCTACAGGACCACCACACAATGACCACTACACACGGACCACCACACAAGGACCACCACACAAGGACCACCACACACGGACCACCACAAAAGGACCACCACACATGGACCACCACACAAGGACCACCACACACGGACCACCACACACGGACCACCACCCAAGGACCACCACACAAGGACCACCACACAAGGACCACCACACACGGACCACCACACAAGGACCACCACCCAAGGACCACCACCCAAGGACCACCACCCAAGGACCACCACACAATGACTACCACACACGGACCACCCCACACGGACCACCCCACAAGGACCACCACACACGGACCACCACCCAAGGACCACCACCCAAGGACCACCACACACGGACTACCACACAATGACCACCACACACGGACCACCACACACGGACCACCACACACGGACCACCACACACGGACCACCACACAATGACCACCACACAATGACCACCACACACGGACCACCACACACGGACCACCACACACGGACCACCACATAATGAATAAAGAATACAGTATTTGTATGAAAACTTTACGTTGGATTCGGAGCATAATTTCTAAGTCATGAATCTAGTAATAATAATAATAATAATTTGGGTCTCTGTGGGACCCTGGAGAGATCCGTGATCCATTAGTGGATGTTGTGTGTGAGAGAGGGGGGTGTTTACATTTCTGTAAAACTGTTATTACAGTGAACGATGCAAGGTGTCTGCTTCTGGGCCATCGAGGGGGAGGGGTGTGGTGTCAATTTCAATCTTATCCAAATATCCTTATATTGGCTCTTTGTTCCCTCATTGCCCACACCTGTCTTCACTGATAACAAATAATATGTTTATTGTAGTAGTAGTAATATTAGTAATTTATACTATTATATTATATTATAATATATAGTAATGTATAGTATTTGTTACACGCTTTGGAAGATATTACATCCTGGTAACGTCTATTAAAATAAAAATTGAGCAGATTGTAAGAAATATACAGATTATAAGTTATAGTTATAATTATCAGAATAGGCGCCTTGCGAGGCTTCAGGTCACGATGTTGGATAACTCTACACGAGCAGATAAATATATTAGTGAATACAGTGATGGTGATTATGTGTTGCATATCCTTACATTACAACTGTTTTTTTAAAGAACTTCACTTAAAAATAGATACAATGTTGCAATACAGTTTGTAATACATTTATTTACCATGCTGTCATACTGGTGGAATCTACCATTTTGATTTCTGCTGGTCAACTTCCTGAGGTGGGAGGGAACTGTGAATACACTGGAAGTTTCTCTCTGCATAATTTGGCATCTAAAATATCAGTCCTTTGAATAACAGTAACAGAAATCTCATTAGTTACACGGCACAAATTCTTACCAATACATGTTTTTTTCCAGAATTTAGTTTAGTTTGTGACGCCGCGCCGAGGGCCCCGATAAATATCAAGGTTATATTCAGCTGGGGTAGAAACGGAGCAAAAGTGGAAGAAAAGACCGAGATCTGACAATAAACAGACACCAACAATGTGAAGATTCTGCCTAAAGATATAAAGAGAGCGTCTCCCCCACCCAAGTCACATTGGGGGCTGTCAGATATAAAGAGACCGTCTCCCCCACCCAAGTCACATTGGGGGCTGTCAGATATAAAGAGACCGTCTCCCCCACCCAAGTCACATTGGGGGCTGTCAGATATAAAGAGACCGTCTCCCCCTCCCAAGTCACATTGGGGGCTGTCAGATATAAAGAGACCGTCTCCCCCTCCCAAGTCACATTGGGGGCTGTCAGATATAAAGAGACCGTCTCCCCCACCCAAGTCATTGGGGCTATCAGATATAAAGAGACCGTCTCCCCCACCCAAGTCACATTGGGGGCTGTCAGATATAAAGAGACCGTCTCCCCCACCCAAGTCACATTGGGGGCTGTCAGATATAAAGAGACCGTCTCCCCCTCCCAAGTCACATTGGGGGCTGTCAGATATAAAGAGACCGTCTCCCCCTCCCAAGTCACATTGGGGGCTGTCAGATATAAAGAGACCGTCTCCCCCACCCAAGTCATTGGGGCTATCAGATATAAAGAGACCGTCTCCCCCACCCAAGTCACATTGGAAGCTGTCAGATATAAAGAGACCGTCTCCCCCTCCCAAGTCACATTGGGGGCTGTCAGATATAAAGAGACCGTCTCCCCCACCCAAGTCACATTGGGGGCTGTCAGATATAAAGAGACCACCTAAATATAATCAACAGGATGAGATTAAAGATCTGATCTTCTCAGAGGTACAGAGTTTCCCAGTTAGCAGGGGGCAGCCTATTAGTTAGGGATGGGGATTACAGATTGGCCAGCCAGATTGTATAAAACGTGCCAATTAATACAGTGGTATCTACTTACATAAACAAGGTATAAGTGTCATTCTGTACATTAATCCTAATTCTAAGGGATTATATGGTGTTCCTGAGATCCTGGTCTGTGGAAGCAATCTCCTGGGCGTGGTTCTTGTGTATGGTCCATCTTCTGCTATCAGAAGTGTACAAGGACCACACGATTTTGCTGGATAGGTTTGAACCAGGTTCTTACCAAGTCCAATTGAAGTAGCAGATTGCGATGTGGTAATAATAATACAGGGTAATAATAATAATACCCCTCTGTTGTAATATTAAGTCACAGAAACGATTGTGCTCTTTCTATTATTATTAGACATAGAAACAGAAATCCTTGGGAGCCCGTACTTAAGTACGGATCATTTGTAAGTCGGGTTGTTTCTAACTCGGGGACCTCCTGTACAAGCAATATCTACAAATGACAATACCAAAGTCAATTATTCATCAATTTAAAAAATATAAACAACTTTTCCACATGATTTTCCATCCTCTAGCTGATGGTGACTTTGGTGGCCCTTTAAATAATTGTATTTATCTTGATGTAATTGACATATACAATGTATAGTTTGCTCACTTCTAAGAGGCCCCCAGAGTAACAATTGAACACTTTCTTGCTGTTCTCTCTCATGTAAGGTGCCATGTTTCACAGCTGTGACCTAAGGCCACACCCACATAGGAGGGGCACCATGATAAAAATGTAATATTGTTAAGAAACAGAATTACTAAGGCATAAAGGTTGAAAACTACAAGAATACCCTGTTTAGCGCCTCACAATTGTTCCTGACCTCTGACCTTTGTATTTATGGTCCAAGTTTTAGAACTTTTCAGAATTTACAGGACTCTCTCCTGAAGAAAGTGTTTGGGGAATGGGCCAAGCTTTTAAAATTTTAAAAATTCTATTATTTTTTTATTTGATCATTTTATGTGATTATTGTTTCCTGGTGCTGACAGTTGGTTGGGTCCCTGGGGATTGGGTCCAGCCATAATTTGCATTTCTTTGTGGTTGTGTACCTCAATGAAGCTGTGAGTTATACCATGTAGGGTCACCCAAAATGGGCAGGTCATAGCAGAGAAGACAGATACATGGTGGACCACCCACTCCAGTATCTTTGCCAAGAAAACCTTATGGACAAGCACAATCCGAGACGTAACGCTAGATGAGCCTGGCATGCTGCGGTCTGTGGGGTCACAGAGAGTCAAACACGACTGAACAGCAAAACTTATTTAATTGTATAATGAAACATATGAAATTTTCTTCATTCCAAGAGATAACGTATGTGTGTTGTCAAACAATAATTAATTTAATTAAGAACATACAAGAAAATGTAATTAAGAAAAGTTAATTGCTACCAACATGAGAGCGCCTCTCGCAGTATGTCGTGGCGTCCTCGCCGTTACTGATTATAGCCATTTAAGGTTTCTCGCTCCGTGAGGATTTCTCTGCACAATTTGTTACATCCGAAAATCTATGAATGAGTTTAATTAGAGGAAATAAAATGCGAGAAACCAAAATAAAATCCCAGCATCCTCTGCGAGTTCCTTTCTGTAAATACTTTTTGAGAGCAATAAAATGAATCTCGCTGTTCGGAAGAGTTTCTACCAATTACACTAATGAGCGCAAAGTCATTTTCCACTGAAATTGAAAAAAAAAATCATTATAGTTTTAAAGAGAAAAAGAACTGTATTTTTTTGTATCAATTTCTGTGTTTGTTGAATGACGAAAGTCAAAGGTCATCTGGGCCAGTTTGGACCATTTGTACGAACACAGGGGCCAATGTTGGTTCTGGAGAGGTGAAAGGATGCAACGACTTAAAGGGACGTGGGAGGTTTCTGGATCTCACTAGGAATATTACAAGTGCTTAAAATATTACAAATAGTTCTTAATTGGTTTCGACCCCTCTGCAGCTGATGAAGACAGTGTACTTCTAAGTGTAGGGTGGTCAGTGTCTCATAGTAACCAATCAGTGGCAACATTCAGCAACATGCTACTTGAGAGATGTCACGGACAGGTTAATTTGAAACAATGTACTTCACACTCAGGGTCTGCCCTCTGCAACTCATGAATACACAAACATGTGCAAAATGCATGAAATTAAATGGAAAGTTATGCATCTGGGAAAGTAAAATAGCCCAAGACAATCTATAATCTTAATGGAGCAAATCTATATGGAGGTTAGTAGGAACTTGGAACAAGGCCACTCAGTGGATGTAGTCTTTTTTTTTGATTTTGCAAAGGCTTTTGATACAGTGCCACATGGAAGACTATTGTGCATTTAGGAAGGAAAAATAGCCATGCAAATTATAATCTTGGTGGAGCAAATCTCGAGGTATCAGATATTGAAAGGGATTTGGGAGTGCTTGTGGACAACCACCTAGGTAACAGTGCTCAATGCCAAGCAGCAGCTGCAAAGGCAAGTAAAATATTAGCATGTATTAGGAAGGGTATAGAAGCCAGGGAAGCAAATATAATTCTGCCACTATACAAATCTCTAGTACGCCCTCATTTGGAATATGGAGGACAATTTTGGGCACCACTTCATAAAAAGGACATTTTAGAGCTGGAAAAGGTACAGAGAAGGGCAACAAAACTAATAAGGGGAATGGAGGGGCTAAGTTATGAAGAAATACTAACCAAATTACACTTATTATCTCTAGAAAAAAGCCCCCTAAGACGAGATATGATTACCTTATATAAATACATCCAGGGTCAGTATAAAGATTTGTCACGGGAGGTTTTTGTGCCAAGAGGTTTTCAACTGACAAGAGGACATCCTGAGGTTAGAAGTAAAAAGATTCGACATTAAAGGGCAAGTTACCTCACCATAAGTGCTCTTCATGCTGTGAAAGAGCAAACTATTTTATGCTAAAATAAAAATATTTAATTACACTTATAACAGTTAAAAAAAAAAAGTTTTAGGTCTGTTTACAATTCCATGATTAATGACATCTGCCCACAAGGCCGTTGTAGCTCCGGAGCAGGGAATGATTTATATGTTTTTCTTGGCATTCAGGAATCCTACAGCCCAGCAGTTAACCCACAAGTAACTTATTTCAAAGATTCTAACACTCCTTTCTATGCACAGATGAATTTATAAAGGGTTAACTGTAGTTTTCCTCTGTTCTGGAGCTTGCCAGTGACACATAAACATACATTTAATCAAAAAATATCTCATTAAAAAAAACGGGCAAAAATTAAAACGTGTTTAAACATGTCATTAGGAGATCTTTACATTGGGGTGCTACACATGGCACTGAATTAAGTGGCCATTTAAAAAAAGAAAAGAGTTCTCTCTACAATGATCAGAAAAAAAGATTGAACTTGATGGATTAATATAGTTTTTTCAACCTCAATTACTGTGTAACTAAATATCTAAGTTTCCTGGATTATGTATTGTATCAAAACATTTTTAACATTATCAAACTTACCCTGATGTTTGCTAAATCTCTTGAGTTTACAAGCAGTATCTTTTTATTAGTTTACACCCCTCCATATCTCTGCTAAAATTATCATAAAATTCATAATTCATTTTGGCCAATCACAGGCAGCTAATTCATTTTAATAGATTGTAACAATCAGTGATGGCAGTTTGTGCAGGAAGGAATCATGGGATGTGTAGTGCCTCTGTAGAAGGAAGTAGGAGGAGTCAGACACTGATTTGTAGATCTCTGCATTGAGCTGCTGCTGGCTTGAAGGTTAGTAAAGGGTTACAATCCATACCACATGCTGATTTCCTATTGGTAGGCAGCTCTGGGTGGGTGTCTGACATAAGCCGTTGGTGTAAGAACAGGGAGACCTGCATATACCTTTAATAAAAGTAAATATACATAGGTTTATTATATTCCTTCCATGTCCCCTTTCATGTCCGGCAGCCCTGGGCATTGGCTTTGCTGGACTTTCTGTGAAATCCGCCCAAGGTCACATGTACTAAAGGAGAGGTCGCCAAGCTTGGATGTGGAGAGCTGCGCACAGGCCTTACATTATCTGTTACATGCAATTATTCTTTAGTGCCGGCTTCCATCTTCTTTAGCGAGTTCTTTGTTGTAGTTTTTATTTCGGTAGTGTGTGTCCTTGTAAATTATACATTAGTCTGGATGAAAGCACTGGCAGTTGTAGATACTACATTCCAACTGTGCATATAGGAATGTCTTCAAAGTTTCCCAAACCTCAGGAAGTAGATTACTGGAAATAAAATGGCAGCTTCCACCGCAGTAAAATTGCATATAATAATGATTGGCGACCTCCGGGCAGTCAGAGTTAGGACAGCATATAATAAAATCTGCCTTTGGTATGATTAATCCAGAAAAAAGCGCCGCACCTGAGCGGACGCGCTACGTAAATAATGGAGGATAAATCTGGTTAAGAGTGACATAAAAAAACTGGAGCGGAAGAAGGTCGGGAAGCAGATGTTTATCGGATTGATCGGCGCAGCAGAGCGGCGAGCGCAGGAGGATGTGTCTGCCTCACCTGGGGGGGGGGGGGCGGCGTTGTCTGGGGGGGTTATATCTAGACTACAATTACAAACCGTTCAGGGATTACATTTACTATCCACCATTCAAAATAACAATTATTAAACATCACAAAAGTCATAAACAATTTAAAAAACAACAAAAAACAACATTTATTTCCTTTGTAAACTGTTTTTGTATTAATGGGGATCCTAAACACCACTGTGTGACCCTCTTTAAGCGCCACTTAATTTAGCACACTTAGGACCACATCACGGTAAAGATCTCCTAAAAGCATGTTGAAATACTTTTCACATTTTTGAAATATGTGCATTTTTCACTGAGATATCAAATCAGATCTGTGTTTACATGTGTCACTGACTACCCCCAGCCAGACGCACAGCTACAGCTGTATTGAGCAAAAAAAAAAAAGAGGTTAACCCTTTCCACATCTACCTGAGCAGAGCATGGCATGCGTGTGTCACCTAAACAGGTCAGTGGAGTCCTGAGTCCAGAGAAAACTGCTATCAATCAGTGTCTTCACCGCATGGCTCAGCTGTCTCAGCTTACTCATTCAACAGGCAGTAGCCAGGAGAGACTTTGGTGTCTAAACAGACTTAAAATATCAGATTTCTTAGCAGTTTTTAGTGTAAATAAAATAATAGATAATTTTAACATGCATTTTTGTGCTCTTTCACACCATGAAGAGCACTTACCGTGTCCCTTTAAGGACTTGGGGCCATACATGTGCCCTTTCTAGTGAAACGTTTCCTGTCTCTGCTTTAGATTGTGCCGTAATCCGCAGGAAATATTCTTTTCTCTTTTTTCTCTTTTTTCCGTCTTTTCACAGCTCATATTGTTGTTATTTTTAGTCCTCTCTATTCGCCAGCAGTTGAAATTAATTTTGCGTCCCGCAGATTTCTACAGGCGGAAAATAATCTAATTTCTAACAGTGTGAAGGAAGGAAAGAAACGTCACGCTGCTCGTTAGAAGGTCCATGAAAGCCCGGCGCAGGTCCCGAACAAAACCGCACATTACAGGAACGTCGCGGCGTTCAATCACAGGATCATAGAGCGTCGCACAAATAGAATCCATATGTTATTGTATTTCTAATGCATTATTTTTAGAATGTTAATTAGTTAAGTTGTCCAAACTTTATTTTATTTTTTGATGTTATCTCGGAATGATTTCTGGAGTAAAAAGCCCAAAATGATGAGAAAGTATAAATATAATGTAGTGCTGATATAATACGGTGTTTATTGAAAGATTGAATTTGCTTGTTCCCCAAAGTGCTTGTTCTCCATAGTGCTTGTTCTCCATATCGCTTGTTCCCCATAGTGCTTGTTCTCCATTGCGCTTGTTCCCCATATTGCTTGTTCTCCATAGTGCTTGTTCCCCATAGTGCTTGATCCCCATAGTGCTTGTTCTCCATTGTGCTTGTTCTCCATAGTGCTTGTTCTCCATAGTGCTTGTTCTCCATTGTGCTTGTTCCCCATAGTGCTTGTTCCCCATTGTGCTTGTTCCCCAAAGTGCTTGTTCCCCATATTGCTTGTTCCCCATTGTGCTTGTTCCCCATATTGCTTGTTCTCCATAGTGCTTGTTCCCCATAGTGCTTGATCCCCATAGTGCTTGTTCTCCATTGTGCTTGTTCTCCATAGTGCTTGTTCCCCATTGTGCTTGTTCTCCATAGTGCTTGTTCCCCATTGTGCTTGTTCCCCAAAGTGCTTGTTCCCCATATTGCTTGTTCTCCATAGTGCTTGTTCCCCATAGTGCTTGATCCCCATAGTGCTTGTTCTCCATGGCGCTTGTTCCCCATAGTGCTTGTTCTCCATTGCGCTTGTTCCCCATTGTGCTTGTTCTCCATAGTGCTTGTTCCCCATTGTGCTTGTTCCCCATAGTGCTTGTTCCCCATAGTGCTTGTTCCCCATAGTGCTTGTTCTCCATGGTGCTTGTTCCCCATAGTGCTTGTTCCCCATAGTGCTTGTTCTCCATTGCGCTTGTTCCCCATTGTGCTTGTTCTCCATAGTGCTTGTTCCCCAAAGTGCTTGTTCCCCATAGTGCTTGTTCCCCATAGTGCTTGTTCCCCATAGTGCTTGTTCCCCATAGTGCTTGTTCTCCATGGTGCTTGTTCCCCATAGTGCTTGTTCCCCATAGTGCTTGTTCTCCATTGCGCTTGTTCCCCATTGTGCTTGTTCTCCATAGTGCTTGTTCCCCATAGTGCTTGTTCCCCATAGTGCTTGTTTCCCATAGTGCTTGTTCTCCATAGTGCTTGTTCCCCATAGTGCTTGTTCCCCATAGTGCTTGTTCTCCATGGTGCTTGTTCCCCATTGTGCTTGTTCTCCATAGTGCTTGTTCCCCATAGTGCTTGTTCCCCATAGTGCTTGTTCCCCTTAGTGCTTGTTCTCCAGGGTGCTTGTTCTCCATGATGCTTGTTCTCCATGATGCTTGTTCTCCATGGTGCTTGTTCTCCATAGTGCTTGTTCCCCTTAGTGCTTGTTCTCCAGGGTGCTTGTTCTCCATGATGCTTGTTCTCCATGGTGCTTGTTCTCCATAGTGCTTGTTCTCCATGATGCTTGTTCTCCATGATGCTTGTTCTCCATGGTGCTTGTTCTCCATAGTGCTTGTTCCCCATGGTGCTTGTTCTCCATAGTGCTCGTTCCCCATAGTGCTCGTTCTCCATATTGCTTGTTCCCCATGGCGCTTGTTCTCCATAGTGCTTGTTCTCCATGGTGCTTGTTCTCCATGGTGCTTGTTCTCCATAGTGCTTGTTCTCCATGGTGCTTGTTTCCCATTGTGCTTTTTCTCCATAGTGCTTGGTCTCCATTGTGCCATTTCTCCATATCGCTTGTTCCCCATAGTGCTTGTTCTCCATAGTGCTCGTTCACCATATTGCTCGTTCCCAATGGCGCTTGTTCTCCATAGTGCTTGTTCTCCATGGTGCTTGTTCTCCATGGTGCTTGTTCTCCATAGTGCTTGTTCTCCATGGTGCTTGTTCCCCATGGTGCTTGTTCTCCATGGTGCTTGTTCTCCATAGTGCTTGTTCTCCATAGTGCTCGTTCCCCATAGTGCTTGTGCTCCATAGTGCCCGTTCTCCATATTCCTTGTTCCCCATGGTGCTTGTTCTCCATTGCGCTTGTTAGCCATGGCGCTTGTTCTACATAGTGCTTGTTCTCCATGGTGCTTGTTCCCCATAGTGCTTGTCCTCCATAGCGCTTGTTCTCCATATCGCTTGTTCCCCATAGTGCTTGTTCTCCATAGTGCTCGTTCCCCATAGTGCTCGTTCTCCATATTGCTTGTTCCCCATGGCGCTTGTTCTCCATAGTGCTTGTTCTCCATAGTGCTTGTTCTCCATAGTGCTTGTTCTCCATGGTGCTTGTTCTCCATTGTGCTTGGTCTCCATAGTGCTTGTTCCCCATTGTGCTTGTTCCCCATAGTGCTTGTTCCCCTTAGTGCTTGTTCTCCAGGGTGCTTGTTCTCCATGATGCTTGTTCTCCATGGTGCTTGTTCTCCATAGTGCTTGTTCTCCATGATGCTTGTTCTCCATGATGCTTGTTCTCCATGGTGCTTGTTCTCCATAGTGCTTGTTCCCCTTAGTGCTTGTTCTCCAGGGTGCTTGTTCTCCATGATGCTTGTTCTCCATGGTGCTTGTTCTCCATAGTGCTTGTTCTCCATGATGCTTGTTCTCCATGATGCTTGTTCTCCATGGTGCTTGTTCTCCATAGTGCTTGTTCTCCATGATGCTTGTTCTCCATGATGCTTGTTCTCCATGGTGCTTGTTCCCCATAGTGCTTGTTCCCCATAGCGCTTGTTCCCCATAGTGCTTGTTCTCCATAGTGCTTGTTCCCCATTGTGCTTGTTCCCCATGGTGCTTGTTCTCCATAGTGCTCGTTCCCCATAGTGCTCGTTCTCCATATTGCTTGTTCCCCATGGCGCTTGTTCTCCATAGTGCTTGTTCTCCATGGTGCTTGTTCTCCATGGTGCTTGTTCTCCATAGTGCTTGTTCTCCATGGTGCTTGTTTCCCATTGTGCTTTTTCTCCATAGTGCTTGGTCTCCATTGTGCTTGTTCTCCATATCGCTTGTTCCCCATAGTGCTTGTTCTCCATAGTGCTCGTTCTCCATATTGCTCGTTCCCCATGGCGCTTGTTCTCCATAGTGCTTGTTCTCCATGGTGCTTGTTCTCCATGGTGCTTGTTCTCCATAGTGCTTGTTCTCCATGGTGCTTGTTCCCCATTGTGCTTGTTCCCCATGGTGCTTGTTCTCCATAGTGCTTGTTCTCCATAGTGCTCGTTCCCCATAGTGCTTGTTCTCCATAGTGCCCGTTCTCCATATTCCTTGTTCCCCATGGTGCTTGTTCTCCATTGCGCTTGTTAGCCATGGCGCTTGTTCTCCATAGTGCTTGTTCTCCATGGTGCTTGTTCCCCATAGTGCTTGTCCTCCATAGCGCTTGTTCTCCATATCGCTTGTTCCCCATTGTGCTCGTTCCCCATAGTGCTCGTTCTCCATATTGCTTGTTCCCCATGGCGCTTGTTCTCCATAGTGCTTGTTCTCCATAGTGCTTGTTCTCCATAGTGCTTGTTCTCCATGGTGCTTGTTCTCCATTGTGCTTGGTCTCCATAGTGCTTGTTCCCCATTGTGCTTGTTCTCCATGGCGCTTGTTCCCCATAGTGCTTGTTCCCCAAAGTGCGTGTTCTCCACTGTGCTTGGTTTCCATAGCGCTTGTTCCCCATTGTGCTTGTTCTCCATTGTGCTTGTTCTCCATTGTGCTTGTTCCCCATTGTACCTGTTCCCCATAGTGCTTGTTCTCCATTGCGCTTATTCCCTATGGCGCTTGTTCTCCATAGTGCTTGTTCTCCATGGTGCTTGTTCCCCATAGTGCTTGTTCTCCATAGTGCTTGTTCCCCATGGTGCTTGTTCTCCATATCGCTTGTTCCCCATGGTGCTTGTTCTCCATAGTGCTTGTTCTCCAGGGTGCTTGTTCCCCATAGTGCTTGATCTCCATAGTGCTTGTTCCCCATGGTGCTTGTTCTCCATATCGCTTGTTCCCCATGGTGCTTGTTCTCCATAGTGCTTGTTCTCCAGGGTGCTTGTTCTCCATAGTGCTTGTTCTCCATAGTGCTTGTTCCCCATGGTGCTTGTTCTCCATATCGCTTGTTCCCCATGGTGCTTGTTCTCCATAGCGCTTGTTCTCCAGGGTGCTTGTTCTCCATAGTGCTTGTTCCCCATGGTGCTTGTTCTCCATATCGCTTGTTCCCCATGGTGCTTGTTCTCCATAGTGCTTGTTCTCCAGGGTGCTTGTTCCCCATAGTGCTTGTTCTCCAGGGTGCTTATTCCCCATGGTGCTTGTTCCCCATTGTGCTTGTTCCCCATAGTGCTTGTTCCCCATATTGCTTGTTCCCCATTGTGCTTGTTCCCCATAGTGCTCGTTCTCCATATTGCTTGTTCCCCATGGTGCTTGTTCTGCATAGTGCTTGTTCTCCATGGTGCTTGTTCTCCATGGTGCTTGTTCCCCATTGTGCTTGTTCCCCATGGTGCTTGTTCTCCATGGTGCTTGTTCCCCATTGTGCTTGTTCCCCATAGTGCTCATTCTCCATATTGCTTGTTCCCCATGGTGCTTGTTCTCCATGGTGCTTGTTCTCCATAGTGGTTGTTCTCCATGGTGCTTGTTCTCCATGGTGCTTGTTCTCCATTGTGCTTGGTCTCCATAGTGCTTGTTCCCCATAGTGCTTGTTCCCCATTGTGCTTGTTCCCCATAGCGCTTGTTCCCCATAGTGCTTGTTCCCCATAGTGCTTCTTCCCCATAGCGCTTGTTCCCCATAGTGCTTGTTCCCCATAGCGCTTGTTCCCCATAGTGCTTGTTCCCCATAGTGCTTGTTCCCCATAGTGCTTGTTCTCCATAGTGCTTGTTGCCCATTGTGCTTGTTCTCCATAGTGCTTGTTCTCCATAGTGGTTGTTCTCCATAGTGCTTGTTCTCCATAGTGGTTGTTCTCCATGGTGCTTGTTCTCCATGGCGCTTGTTCCCCATTGTGCTTGTTCCCCATTGTGCTTGTTCCCCATTGTGCTTGTTCTCCATAGTGCTTGTTCTCCATAGTGCTTGTTCCCCATTGTGCTTGTTCTCCATGGTGCTTGTTCTCCATAGTGCTTGTTCTCCATAGTGGTTGTTCTCCATGGTGCTTGTTCTCCATGGCGCTTGTTCCCCATTGTGCTTGTTCCCCATTGTGCTTGTTCCCCATTGTGCTTGTTCTCCATAGTGCTTGTTCCCCATTGTGCTTGTTCTCCATGGCGCTTGTTTTCCATGGCGCTTGTTCTCCATGGTGCTTGTTCTCCATTGTGCTTGTTCTCCATGGCGCTTGTTCTCCATTGTGCTTGTTCCCCATGGCGCTTGTTCCCCATGGCGCTTGTTCCCTATGGCGCTTGTTCTCCATGGCGCTTGTTCTCCATGGTGCTTGTTCTCCATTGTGCTTGTTCCCCATGGCGCTTGTTCCCCATGGCGCTTGTTCTCCATGGTGCTTGTTCTCCATTGCGCTTGTTCCCTATGGCGCTTGTTCTCCATGGTGCTTGTTCTCCATGGCGCTTGTTCCCCATTGTGCTTGTTCCCCATTGTGCTTGTTCCCCATTGTGCTTGTTCTCCATAGTGCTTGTTCTCCATAGTGCTTGTTCCCCATTGTGCTTGTTCTCCATGGCGCTTGTTCTCCATGGCGCTTGTTCTCCATAGTGCTTGTTCTCCATAGTGCTTGTTCCCCATTGTGCTTGTTCTCCATGGCGCTTGTTCTCCATTGTGCTTGTTCCCCATGGCGCTTGTTCCCCATGGCGCTTGTTCCCTATGGCGCTTGTTCTCCATGGCGCTTGTTCTCCATGGTGCTTGTTCTCCATTGTGCTTGTTCCCCATGGCGCTTGTTCCCCATGGCGCTTGTTCCCCATGGCGCTTGTTCTCCATGGCGCTTGTACTCCATGGCGTTTGTTCTCCATTGCGCTTGTTCTCCATGGCGCTTGTTCTCCATATCGCTTGTTCCCCATGGTGCTTGTTCCTGATGGCGCTTGTTCTCCATTGCGTTTGTTCTCCATGGCGCTTGTTCTCCATAGCTCCTGTTCTTTCTATACAAATAATGCTACTAATTGGTCCTGTTGTTGAACCAGATGACCATTCCCAACAGGCCTCCCCCGACGCACACAATACTTAATGGCCTTAACACTATGAAACCCAACATATGAACGCAACATAAAGGGTCACCAACATTGGAGGATGAATAAAACGTCTCTGAGCCTCCTTATCACAGGGGGTGTGAGGGAGGACATTACATTACTGGAGCCAGCTGAGTTGGGGGAAGTGTTAGATACATCAAACATAAATGATCTATCCAGGACCCGGATGGTCTTACCAAGCATGCCCATCACTGAATACATGGTAATAATCTCATTATAAGATGCACACCAAGATATCATGCTTATCTTCCTTGTGGACCCCACCAAATAATGGCCCTTAACAAGAAAACTTCCAGATTATTATTGTTTTCCATTATTTATAAATCTTATTCCGAGGATCCAGTGATTAGGAAGATAAGCACGACAAGGTATAGGGCCAGAAGAGCTTACAATCTAAGCAGGTTAGGGGTATAGAGGGAGGGGTGCCTGCAGATCCATGTGCAGGTATAGTCTTGTTTGAAGCCATTAAAATACCTAACTTTCTAGCTCAGTTATCTAACACTTTCATCAGTTGTATTATATGTGGGTGCGTCTCATTGGTGCAAGTTGTGGGTGAGGGTGTGGTTGCAATATCCTGCTTCTGGGTCAATGAGAGGGAAGGGGTGTGGTGTCAATTTTAGTCTTATCCAGTTATCAAACAAAGACTCTGGACTTCTGCTTGCTCCCACCTCCCACACCCCTGCCGCCACTGATAATTACAAACCCACACCCCCATCACCCACCTCTCATGATGTGATGTAACAAACAAAAAATGGATTCCTGTTCTCCTGAAGAGAGTCTTCAAATATTCAGATTTTCTCTTAAAATTGCGGCTAAATCGATAATACGCCGCGTGCCGAAGACATTATGTCATGTTATATGTTATATGTTATGTGTTATGTGTTATATGTTATGTGTTATATGTTATGTGTTATGTGTTATATGTTGTATGTTATGTGTTATGTGTTATATGTTATATGTTATGTGTTATGTCTTATATGTTATATGTTATATGTTATGTGTTATATGTTATATGTTATGTGTTATGTGTTATATGTTATGTGTTATGTGTTATGTGTTATATGTTATATGATATATGTTATGTGTTATATGTTATGTGTTATGTGTTATATGTTATGTGTTATATGT
Organism: Discoglossus pictus; assembly: GCA_027410445.1. NCBI lineage: Eukaryota > Metazoa > Chordata > Amphibia > Anura > Alytidae > Discoglossus > Discoglossus pictus. The sequence continues at coordinate 563,280 of JAPZIH010000692.1, read as the reverse complement.
TATGTGTTATAATGTTATATGTTATGTGTTATGTGTTATGTGTTATATGTTATGTGTTATATGTTATGTGTTATGCGTTATAATGTTATATGTTATATGTTATGTGTTATGTGTTATGTGTTATGTGTTATGTGTTATAATGTTATATGTTATAGGTTATGTGTTATATGTTATGTGTTATAATGTTATATGTTATATGTTATGTGTTATGTGTTATAATGTTATGTGTTATGTGTTATAATGTTATATGTTATATGTTATGTGTTATGTGTTATGTGTTATATGTTATGTGTTATATGTTATGTGTTATAATGTTATATGTTATGTGTTATGTGTTATGTGTTATATGTTATGTGTTATATGTTATATGTTATGCGTTATAATGTTATATGTTATATGTTATGTGTTATGTGTTATGTGTTATGTGTTATAATGTTATATGTTATAGGTTATGTGTTATATGTTATATGTTATATGTTATGTGTTATATGTTATGTGTTATAATGTTATATGTTATGTGTTATATGTTATGTGTTATAATGTTATATGTTATGTGTTATATGTTATGTGTTATATGTTATGTGTTATAATGTTATATGTTATATGTTATGTGTTATGTGTTATAATGTTATATGTTATATGTTATGTGTTATGTGTTATGTGTTATATGTTATTTGTTATATGTTATGTGTTATATGTTATATGTTATATGTTATGTGTTATATGTTATATGTAATATGTTATGTGTTATAATGTTATATGTTATATGTTATGTGTTATATGTTATGTGTTATAATGTTATATGTTATATGTTATGTGTTATGTGTTATATGTTATGTGTTATGTGTTATATGTTATATGTAATATGTTATATGTTATGTGTTATAATGTTGTATGTTATATGTTATGTGTTATATGTTATATGTTATGTGTTATAATGTTATGTGTTATATGTTATGTGTTATGTGTTATATGTTATATGTTATGTGTTATATGTTATATGGTATATGTTATGTGTTATGAGTTATAATGTTATATGTTATATGTTATATGTTATATGTTATAATGTTATATGTTATATGTTATATGTTATATGTTATGTGTTATATGTTATCGCGCAGGCTGAGGGGCGGTGATTGAGGTTTTGAGAATAACCCTAAATATACATATGGGGTTATAAGGGGTTATTTATATGTATATATGGGAACTTCCCAAAGTGACCTCCTTCATATAAGAGCGCCTTGTCCCTTTAATACGGCGCTGCACAACTCCTGTGGGGGGTCTCTAATAGTACAAGTGGCATAATAAGGGTTTCCGTGAATCTGCAGGTTTTTGGTGCTATGGCGGGTACTAATGAGTATTTTCATGCCATGTTTGTGGCTTGTGCGCAGAGTACAATAAACGCCCTTCGTGTGTCTGACATCTGCAGGAGCCGTAATAACTGCGAATCTGCCTGTCCCCGAACCCACGGGCTCTTTGTTCCTGAATCTAAGCCTCGGAGTGCGGCGCTTAGCGGGGGGCGCTGCCAGTCTGGGACGAGGCGTCACGATGACAGGCCTCATAATGTCTGATATATATAGATGTGATGGGAAGTTAATCATCTGTCAGATCCACCTACTATCACAGGCTGTGTATCCTTGGCACAGGAATGAATAGAGATCATACACATGAATAGAACTGCAGTTGGTTCCTCTTAAAAAATTTAAGTGAAAGTATTAAATATAAATGGCTGATAACGGACCTCTCGCTCTCTAGCCAGCCTTATCTACGGCCATGTTTATGTTCCATTGTTCAGTCATGCCCAACTCTCCATGACCTTATGGACCTCTGCACACCAGGCAAATCTGTCAGCAACTGCCCCTCTTAGCTCCATCAAACTCATGTTCATTGCTTCAATGACCTCATCTATCCATCTCCGCCTCTGTCGTGCCCTTCTTTGTGCGCGTATCTGTATGTTTGGTGCGAATGCGCCGACTTCCAAGACTTCTGGGAGATGTGTCTGAGAAAGATCTCAGATATTAGTAAGAACATATATGGTAATATTATTCCATATTATTAGTATCCCGTGATTTGTCTGACCTCTCTGCCCATCTTTGATGACCCCATATGGTTTAGCTCACAGCTTCATTGACGTGCACCACGACACGGTAACGATCCTCGTCTAGATAACGAGTAATTAGTGTGATCCCTTTATATGAATAATGTATTAAAATAAGAAAACAAGTAACCTGGAGTATTGATAACATCGAGCGCGCCCAGCTGCACGAATAATAAGAACAATCACAGAGACTTCATTTATTACAATCTTATTACTATAACATATACCAAATGAGCTTCTTTATCACCCTCCATTGTGAGGGGTCATTAATGGCCCTAGATAAAGACAGAGAGATTACAGATATTTTATTCTTAAAATACCTAACTTCAACCTCCATTACCTAACACTTCTATTACTGATTGCAATAATATTGGGCTCTATGTGAACTTCTAATCTGCACAGTAACTAGGACTGTGTCCCTTTAAGAGCAGCCAGGCCGGGGGTGCGTTCTTATCAGCAGTGAACATGTGCCTGGACTCACAAGTAGGCTTCCAAGTAAAGGACAAGGGCACAATTGGATTTGGAAACCTGAGCCATAAAGACGTCTCTGAGCGGCCACACAAGATCAGCGGCAGCTGTGCGGATCTCTGCATTATTGCCCATTGTCCAATTTCAGAAGCTGCAGGAATCCGATTTTATATTTGTCTCTCGTCGGGGACGCAGAGAGCGGCGTGCGCCGATGGAATGTCTTATATACTGCGATAATAAGACGGATAAGGGAGAGGAGGATATGAGAGGAACCTTCAATATAGCAAAGGATGTAATTATGTTCAGGAGGAAAAGGGAAGACGTGGGGGGTTTAGTGGTAGGGTAGTGACGCAATTTAAGTTCCACTGTTATTATTATTATTATTATCTTATATTTATTATGCACCAAAATATTCCGCAGCGCCGTACACAGGACGCGGACAAAACAACACCAATATGGAGACGTGAAGAGAGCGCGCTGCCTTTGAACTTGGACTTTCTCAGGATCATATACAATTAAAAACTCGCAAACTTACAATCTAAAGGGTTTGCTTGTGAAGGAGGGTGATAGAGATCTTGGGCATATTAAGGCTGGAGGCGATGAGCGCCATTAGATGAGTTCTTAGAGAGGTTTTGAAGGACTTGAGGCAGGAGGAGTCTAGTGGAGCGAGGTAAGGAGTTCCAGAGAATAAGGGCAGCATGAGTGAGAGGAGGTGATAAGAGAGGAGGAAAGAAGAAGGTCTTTAGCAGAATAGAAAGGGGGGGGGGGGGTGTATTTTGAGACAAGAGCAGAAATATAAAAGTGCGCATTGTTGTTAGGGTCAGGATTTTACATTTTATCCTGGAGGATATGCTTGAGAGGAAGTTGGAAACTCAACATGGAAGAGAGGGGGTAGATCTGGTGCTGAGGGGTAAGTTTGTCATCTGCATAGAGATGATATTGAAAGGAGGGGGCGTAGGATAATCCTTGGGGTGCACACAGAGGGCGAGGTGGAGAAATGGTGCGAGGAAAGGAGACACAAAATGACACTAAACTCCCCAGATTATAAAGTAGGAGGGAAATATTTACATTTGCTGTTAGCTCTGCGCACGCCATAAAAACATAGATCCAACTGAGGATAGCAATCAAACAGGCCCATCTGGTGTGCTCATTCTATCTACCTATCAGGATAGCATTATCCCACGCATGTGACATAAGTGTCGGACCACTCGGAGGTTGTTCCATTTATATACTACCAGTAGTACTGCTACATCTTCCAAACTCACACGGCCCCACAGTGGACCATGCCAAGTAGTACTCTGCCCTGGGGGGTCACCGCCTCGCATGGCAATGGAGGCTCCCCAGTCTAATGCTGCTGCCTGGACCTATAGGAGCTGGCTGATGCAGAGGCCCCTGGGCGGCCAAAAATACAAATGTGAGAGGAGAAATGTAACCCTCAAGAGTGATAAGATGGGCCGCAGACTGGCGCAACTAGAATGGACCAGTGGCTGGAGAGTCCTTGACATTACCCGGGTACTATCTCATACTCACGTCCCCAGTGAGTAGTGGAACCAAAGAGGAATGGACTTCTACATCCAGAACTTAAAATTAGACTATAAGTAATAAGAAGTCTTACCATAATCTTACACTAAAGTCTTAGCTAGATAGGTAACCCTGAGCTAGGTAGATGTGAGGTGTAAGTGCACCGCAACCTGTCCATGCACAATCATACACTACAAGGTGCTTCTTGGATCAGTCTTGAAGTGTCTCAGATGACTTAAGTCCTTCGGCAATGCTCCTTGTCCATCCAGTTGGTAGCTCCTGGCATTGTAAGGCGTTTTATCAACTAAGGAGCTTCTTCTGGAGTCAGACCCTACAAGACACCCCCTGCTGCTACATACATTGCCCAAGTAATTATTACTACCACGACTCCTTAGGAATGCTAACGTAACATCATCACCATGAAAAGCTGCAGCTACTAACTACCAACTGGCATACCAAAAAGTATTATGTAAGGACTACTATCATCTGAGAAGCTTCAAGACGACCTAGCCTGTTATTTCTTCCTCATTTACCCCCCGGGGTCCGTCTGTATCGTTCTTAAAGGGATATGGAAGTTCCCCTATTTTTAATATTAAAATACGTTTTTATTTGCAACATCATTTTATTAGGTGATTAATGCTCTTTTTTTGCTCACTACTAAAGTATGAAGCCCAACAGCTCATGCACACAGTGTACTAGATGTACTAGCCAATCACAGACTGTTTCTCAACCTCCCGTGTCCATTTATGTTCATAGCCAAATGAGACTGTCAAGAACGACAAAGTCAGCGGATTAGACGAATGACTCCCCGGAGTATGCTCACTCTTAATCTTCATGTGGCTTTAGACCGAAAAAGAACCACTGTGAGATAACAGATAATACCAGATGAGTGGATCAGAAAGGTTGATAGACCGGTACAAATCGCAGACATGGACAGAAGATAACATCCAGCCGACTATTTATAGATTATATTTACCGTATGCGTAACTTGCGTGCACATGCGCAATGGGAGGTGAAAGCCGTACATACGCAATGCACAGCAAGAGGGTAGGAGAGGGTGAGGAGAGAGACAGGGGAGAGGGCGGAAGAGACACAGGGGAGGGAGAGCTGGAGAAAGAGACACAGGGGAGGGGGGGGGAGAGACACAAGGGAGGGAGAGGAGGAGAAAGAGACACAGGGGGGAAGAGACACAGGGGAGGGAGAGGAGGAGAAAGAGACACAGGGGGGGAAGAGACACAGGGGAGGGAGAGGAGGAGAAAGAGACACAGGGGAGGGGGGGAGAGACACAGGTGAGGGAGAGGAGGAGAAAGAGACACAGGGGGGAAGAGACACAGGGGAGGGAGAGGAGGAGAAAGAGACACAGGGGGGGAAGAGACACAGGGGAGGGAGAGGAGGAGAAAGAGACACAGGGGAGGGGGGGAGAGACACAGGTGAGGGAGAGGAGGAGAAAGAGACACAGGGGGGAAGAGACACAGGGGAGGGAGAGGAGGAGAAAGAGACACAGGGGGGGGAAGAGACACAGGGGAGGGAGAGGAGGAGAAAGAGACACAGGGAAGGGGGGGAGAGACACAGGTGAGGGAGAGGAGGAGAAAGAGACACAGGGGAGGGAGGGTGGGGAAGAGACACAGGGGAGGGAGAGGAGGAGAAAGAGACACGGGGGGGAGAGACACAGGGGAGGGAGAGGAGGAGAAAGAGACAAGGGGGGTAAGAGAAACAGGGGAGGGAGAGGAGGAGATAGAGACACATGGGAGAGCGGGGGAAGAGACACAGGGGAGGGAGAGGAGGAGAAAGAGACACGGGGGAAGAGACACAGGGGAGGGAGAGGAGGAGAAAGAGACACGGGGGGGGAGAGACACAGGGGAGGGAGAGGAGGAGATAGAGACACATGGGAGAGCGGGGGAAGAGACACAGGGGAGGGAGAGGAGGAGAAAGAGACACGAGGGGAAGAGACACAGGGGAGGGAGAGAAGGAGAAAGAGACACAGGGGAGGGGGGGGAGAGACACAGGTGAGGGAGAGGAGGAGAAAGAGACACGGGGGAGAGGGGGGGAATAGACACAAGGGAGGGATGGTGGGGGAAGAGACACAGGGGAGGGAGAGGAGGAGAAAGAGACACAGGGAAGGGGGGGGAGACACAGGGGAGGGAGAGGAGGAGAAAGAGACACAGGGAAGGGGGGGAGAGACACAGGGGACGGATGGTGGGGGAAGAGACACAGGGAAGGGAGAGGAGGAGAAAGAGACACAGGGGAGGGGGGGCACAGGGGAGGGAGAGGAGGAGAAAGAGACACAGGGGAGGGGGGAAGAGACACAGGGGAGGGAGAGGGGGGAAAGAGACACAGGGGAGGGAGTGTGGGGGAAAGAGACACAGGGGAAGGAGACGGGGGTAAGAGACACAGGGGAGGGAGAGAGGAGAAGAGACTAAGGAGGAGGGAGACACAGGGGAGGGAGAGGGGGAGACAGACACAGGGTAGGGAGGGGGGGAAGAGACACATAAGAGGGAGAGGGAGCAAACAGACAGGGGGGGAGACACAGGGGAGCGAGAAAAGGGAAGGTGGGGAGAGACACAAGGGAGGGAGAGGTGAGGAGAGACACAAGGGAGGGAGAGGTGGGGAGAGACACAAGGGAGGGAGAGGTGGGGAGAGACAAAGGAGAGGGGGGAAAGAGACAGGGGGGGGATCAGAAATATACAATATTATCCCATCATTTGTGACGGGCACGTGATATAAATATTACTGATCTACTTCTTAATGTTGCGCTCTCATGGCGGTGTCATTGTAAACGTAGGCAAAAAATATTTTTTATCTCCAACTCAACTACTGTATCGTATTATTACACCATTCACTCATTTATGTCCTATATCCATGCATGGCACAGTAGGCACAGTAGGCACAGTAGGCACAGTAGACACAGTAGGCACAGTAGACACAGTAGGCACAGTAGGCACAGTAGACACAGTAGGCACAGTAGGCACAGTAGACACAGTAGGCACAGTAGACACAGTAGGCACAGTAGGCACAGTAGACACAGTAGGCACAGTAGGCACAGTAGACACAGTAGGCACATTAGACACAGTAGGCCCAATAGGCACAGTAGGCACAGTAGACACAATAGGCACAGTAGGCACATTAGGCACAGTAGGCACAGTAGACACAATAGGCACAGTAGACACAGTAGGCACAGTAGATACATTAGGCACATTAGGCACAGTAGACACAGTAGGCACAGTAGATACAGTAGGCACAGTAGACACAATAGGCACAGTAGACACAATAGGCACAGCATCCATCGCGTACAGTTATCAGGATAGCACATTTTCTAAGTAGTTTATCTGTGACCGTCAGAAACTAGCACAGAAGGGTCTGGACATTCTTGTAGTATGTCTTCATGTCTTCATCGTTTCTTGATGTCATTCCTCAGAGACATCCTTGTGTGTTACTTTAATCCTGCCTAGTAATGAAGCTATAACATGTTGTGCGATTAATACTGAGATCACACCCCTGCATATAACTTTCTTTCATGTTCGGGGTGGTCTCCAAGCTTGAATAAAGAAACTTGATTGACGTTTGATTTCTTCATTGAGTGTTAGTTCTGGAAGAAACAATGGGACAGGACCAGCAGCTCTACCACAGACCAGCCAAGGCCGTGAGTCCGGCAGACCCGGTGATCCTGTGATAGGGCTCGGGTCTGTGGAGGGCTGACCGGTCTGAGAGAGACGCCTTGGACCCATTGGCTTTGACGTGCTCTGGGCAACTAGATGCAACGTAGGGTCTAGGTTATAATTAGACGTTTGGTAATACTCACAAGATAGGACGGCAGTTAAAACTAGGAATACATGATATCGATATAGAGAGAGGTTGCGCCTGATCCCTGGGGTGGATATTAGCAGCTGGAGGTGGCAGTTCTGCCATTAGATATTGTTTGTGTGTCTTGGGGGGAGTCCTATGTGACTGCGTGAGAGAGGGGAGAGAGTGAGAGAGACAGCAAGAGAGAGAGAGAACCGGGTGAGAGAGAGCAAGAGAGAGAACCGGGTGAGAGAGAGCAAGAGAGAGAGAGAGTGATAGCGCAAGCGATAGCGCGAGAGCAATAGAGAGAGAGAGAGAGAATGAGAGTGAGAGAGAGCAAGAGAGAGAGAAAGGAGAGAGAGAGAGAGAGCAAGAGAGAGAGAGAACCGGGTGAGAGAGAGCAAGAAAGGGAACAGGGTGAGAGAGTGCAAGAGAGAGAGAGAGTGAGAGAGAATGAGAGTGAGAGAGAGCAAGAGAGAGAGAGAGCAAGAGAGAGAGAAAGAAGAGAGAGAGAGAGAGCAAGAGAGAGAGAGAACAGGGTGAGAGAGAGCAAGAGAGAGAGAGCGATAGCGCAAGCGATAGCGAGAGAGCAAGAGAGAGAGAGAGAGAGCGAGAGAGAGTGAGAGAACAGGGTGAGAGAGAGCAAGAGAGAGAACAGGGTGAGAGAGTGCAAGAGAGAGAGAGAGAGTGATAGCGCAAGCAATAGCGAGAGAGCAAGAGAGAGAGAACGAGAGTGAGAGAGAGCAAGAGAGAGAGAGAGAGCAAGACAGAGAGAGCGATAGCGCAAGCGATAGCAAGAGAGTGAGAGAGCAGGAGAGAGAGAACGAGAGTGAGAGAGAGCAAGAGAGAGAGAGAGAGCAAGACAGAGAGAGCGATAGCGCAAGCGATAGCAAGAGAGTGAGAGAGCAGGAGAGAGAGAACGAGAGTGAGAGAGAGCAAGAGAGAGATGCAGTGTTGATATTGCACTTTATGTACAAACTCCCGCATGACTGTCCGGCGCTTCCACAAACTAGCTCCGTGTTGCAGAAGGTTTGAGATCTCATTTAATGACATTACTTTTTCAGTCCAGTAGTAATATACGGATGTGAGAGCGCGCCCATAAACAAGTCTGAGCGCTGTAGAATTGACGCCTTTGAATTGTGGTGTTGGAGAAGACTGCTTAGAGTCCCTTGAAATGCGAGAAAATCCAATAAATCAGTGGTTCAGGAAATCAAGACAAACTGTTCACTGGAAGGTTTGATCATGAGGCTGAAGCTCAAATATTTTGTCCATATTATGAGACGGCAGGATCCCCTAGAGAAGACTCTGATGCTGGGAAAGATTGAAGGCAAAAGGAGAAGGGGACGACAGAGGTGGATATGGATAGATAAGGTAACTGAAGCAATGAACATGAGCTTGATGGAGCACCGAGAGGCAGTGACTGACAGATGTGTCTGGCTTGCTGCAGTCCATAAGGTCACAGACAGTAGGACACAACTGAATGACTAAACCACAATAAACTATGTCAGTACCCGTATGTATTTACCTGTTGTCTAAGGTGAGCGAGAAGAAACAAATCAATCTCAGGCTGAAGTATATGGTTATCTTTTGTATATAGTATTGTACAGTAGTTTGTCTTCTTTTTGTCGCTTCTATTTATACATTTGAGTAATTGGTGACAGCAAAATAAGTTTCTGAATGTCGTAGAAAGGACGGAGCAGACACTGCGTGAGTTTGTATCTCTGGATACTGGGGGGTCCGGGTATGACTTTAAGAAATGGTGATTAAGTGATAAAGCAGAGCGTAACTTGTCGAAGGTCGGATCACAAATAGATCGCAGGTTTATGTTTGTTTTATTATTTCCTTTAATATAGTAAAATAAATTATTGTAAAATATTGAGAATATCCCTTTAAATCCCTTTAAAAGTTTAAATATGTTGCATTTTATTCATTCAGCCTGCAGCGTAATCATGTAGTATCAGTGGTACCATTATCACATAGTATCAGTGGTACCATTATCATATAGTATCAGTGGTACCATTATCATATAGTATCAGTGGTACCATTATCAGGTAGTATCAGTGGTACCATTATCATGTAGTATCAGTGGTACCATTATCATATAGTATCAGTGGTACCATTATCATATAGTATCAGTGGTACCATTATCATGTAGTATCAGTGGTACCATTATCAGGTAGTATCAGTGGTACCATTATCATATAGTATCAGTGGTACCATTATCATATAGTATCAGTGGTACCATTATCAGGTAGTATCAGTGGTACCATTATCATGTAGTATCAGTGGTACCATTACCATATAGTATCAGTGGTACCGTTATAATATAGTATCAGTGGTACCATTATCATGTAGTATCAGTGGTACCATTACCATATAGTATCAGTGGTACCATTATCATGTAGTATCAGTGGTACCATTATCATGTAGTATCAGTGGTACCATTATCATATAGTATCAGTGGTACCATTATCATATAGTATCAGTGGTACCATTATCAGGTAGTATCAGTGGTACCATTATCATGTAGTATCAGTGGTACCATTATCATATAGTATCAGTGGTACCATTATCATATAGTATCAGTGGTACCATTATCATGTAGTATCAGTGGTACCATTATCAGGTAGTATCAGTGGTACCATTATCATATAGTATCAGTGGTACCATTATCATATAGTATCAGTGGTACCATTATCAGGTAGTATCAGTGGTACCATTATCATGTAGTATCAGTGGTACCATTACCATATAGTATCAGTGGTACCGTTATAATATAGTATCAGTGGTACCATTATCATGTAGTATCAGTGGTACCATTACCATATAGTATCAGTGGTACCATTATCATGTAGTATCAGTGGTACCATTATCATGTAGTATCAGTGGTACCATTATCATATAGTATCAGTGGTACCATTATCATGTAGTATCAGTGGTACCATTATCATATAGTATCAGTGGTACCATTATCATATAGTATCAGTGGTACCATTATCATGTAGTATCAGTGGTACCATTATCATATAGTATCAGTGGTACCATTATCATATAGTATCAGTGGTACCATTATCATGCAGTATCAGTGGTACCATTATCATGTAGTATCAGTGGTACCATTATCATATAGTATCAGTGGTACCATTATCATATAGTATCAGTGGTACCATTATCATATAGTATCAGTGGTACCATTATCATAAAGTATCAGTGGTACCATTATCAGGTAGTATCAGTGGTACCATTATCAGGTAGTATCAGTGGTACCATTATCAGGTAGTATCAGTGGTATCATTATCAGGTAGTATCAGTGGTACCATTATCATATAGTATCAGTGGTACCATTATCAGGTAGTATCAGTGGTACCATTATCATATAGTATCAGTGGTACCATTATCATATAGTATCAGTGGTACCATTATCATGTAGTATCAGTGGTACCATTATCATGTAGTATCAGTGGTACCATTATCATATAGTATCAGTGGTACCATTATCATGTAGTATCAGTGGTACCATTATCATATAGTATCAGTGGTACCATTATCATGTAGTATCAGTGGTACCATTATCATATAGTATCAGTGGTACCATTATCAGGTAGTATCAGTGGTACCGTTATAATATAGTATCAGTGGTACCATTATCATATAGTATCAGTGGTACCATTATCATGTAGTATCAGTGGTACCATTATCATATAGTATCAGTGGTACCATTATCATATAGTATCAGTGGTACCATTATCAGGTAGTATCAGTGGTACCATTATCATGTAGTATCAGTGGTACCGTTATAATATAGTATCAGTGGTACCATTATCATATAGTATCAGTGGTACCATTATCATATAGTATCAGTGGTACCATTATCATGTAGTATCAGTGGTACCATTATCATATAGTATCAGTGGTACCATTATCATATAGTATCAGTGGTACCATTATCAGGTAGTATCAGTGGTACCATTATCATGTAGTATCAGTGGTACCGTTATAATATAGTATCAGTGGTACCATTATCATATAGTATCAGTGGTACCATTATCATGTAGTATCAGTGGTACCGTTATAATATAGTATCAGTGGTACCGTTATAATATAGTATCAGTGGTACCATTATCATATAGTATCAGTGGTACCGTTATAATATAGTATCAGTGGTACCATTATCATATAGTATCAGTGGTACCATTATCATGCAGTATCAGTGGTACCATTATCATGTAGTATCAGTGGTACCATTATCATGCAGTATCAGTGGTACCATTATCATGTAGTATCAGTGGTACCATTATCATATAGTATCAGTGGTACCATTATCATATAGTATCAGTGGTACCATTATCATATAGTATCAGTGGTACCATTATCATGTAGTATCAGTGGTACCATTATCATATAGTATCAGTGGTACCATTATCATATAGTATCAGTGGTACCATTATCATATAGTATCAGTGGTACCATTATCATGCAGTATCAGTGGTACCATTATCATATAGTATCAGTGGTACCATTACCATATAGTATCAGTGGTACCATTATCATGTAGTATCAGTGGTACCATTATCATATAGTATCAGTGGTACCATTATCATGCAGTATCAGTGGTACCATTATCATATAGTATCAGTGGTACCATTACCATATAGTATCAGTGGTACCATTATCATGCAGTATCAGTGGTACCATTATCATATAGTATCAGTGGTACCATTATCAGGTAGTATCAGTGGTACCACGCAGTATCACAGTAACGGGTCAGTAGTTATCCTTATCAGACACTTCTCAGACATAACCGCTCAGCATTAGAGGGCGCAGCTTGCTATGCGAGGCGGCGCTGGCTCTTCCTTCATTGGACACAGCTTCTCTTCCAGCCCTAGGGGATTTACACAAATGCCTCTTAATTGCAGAACTGGAAATTAAATAACCCCACAGGCGACCCTTTGCTTTGCTGCTCTTGTCTGGTACTTCAGCGCACCGAATCTGTTCCCGGCTGCTTAGATTAAATTTCACATTTTGCTCCGGGATCAAAGTCAAAAAAGAGGATATTCCATCAGTTTGTACAAGTTGGGTACCGGGGCTAATCCTCCAATCAATATCTTCCAATTGAGTTGGATCCGACAGCTATAAAGTCATGATAGCAGGACAGGGCCGGGGGATCGAGCTTGAAAGCTCACGAAAGTCAAACCAAGTAGAGTAGTGTTTGCGCCGCCACAATAATGTGAGCCGAGTCACAAGCCACAGATAGAGTCCTACCCAATATGTTCCCCAATGTTTACACTGGATCCAACAAACATGACTATACTATGGAGCTGGTCTGTGACTAGACAATATGGAGCCTAGAGCCCATGTAACAACAAGCAAAACATCTGGCTCCTCCAAGTCTCCAGGTATATATACTTTATACGGCAGGGCCCCTTAAGTTGGCCTGAAGTCTCATATTGGGCGTGTAACCTATCTCCGGCGTCTTTAAGGCAATAATGTATTTAGGTCTTGCGCTCCCAAGGCTGCGCGATGTAAGGTCCTCGCCCCACCACGACTATTAGAGAACCCCCTGGAATTATTATCTCACAATATATATATATATATTCCATGTGTGTCTCACTTTCTCTAATACGTACACTGAAGCTCGAGTGCCGGACCACATGAGCTCTGAGATTAAAATGTACTTAAGCTCTAGAGCCTCATTGTAGGAATCAGAGAGGGGGAGACATGGGGGCGAGGAGGAACGAGGAGGGTGAGGGAGGGAGAAAGAGGGCGTAGACCCATGAGGGGAGCGGGGAGAGATGGGGCGAGGAGGAACGAGGAGGGTGAGGGAGGAAAAAAGAGGGCGTAGACCCATGAGGGGAGGGGGGAGAGATGGGGCGAGGAGGAACGAGGAGGGTGAGGGAGGGAGAAAGAGGGCGTAGACCCATGAGGGGAGCGGGGAGAGATGGGGCGAGGAGGAACGAGGAGGGTGAGGGAGGAAAAAAGAGGGCGTAGACCCATGAGGGGAGGGGGGAGAGATGGGGCGAGGAGGAACGAGGAGGGTGAGGGAGAAAGAGGGTGTAGACCCATGAGGGGAGGGGGGAGAGATGGGGGCGAGGAGGAATGAGGAGGGTGAGGGAGAAAGAGGGAGTAGACCCATGAGGGGAGGGGGGAGAGATGGGGCGAGGAGGAATGAGGTGGGTGAGGGAGGGAGAAAGAGGGCGTAGACCCATGAGGGGAGGGGGGGGAGATGGGGCGAGGAGGAACGAGGAGGGTGAGGGAGAAAGAGGGTGTAGACCCATGAGTGGAGGGGGGACAGATGGGGCGAGGAGGAACGAGGAGGGTGAGGGAGGGAGAAAACGGGCGGAGAATCATGAGCGGAGGGGGGATATGGGGCGAGGAGGAATGAGGTGGGTGAGGGAGAAAGAGGGTGTAGACCCATGAGGGGAGGGGGGGAGATGGGTGAGGAGGAATGAGGTGGGTGAGGGAGGGAAAAAGAGGGTGTAGACCCATGAGGGGAGGGGGGGAGATGGGTGAGGAGGAATGAGGTGGGTGAGGGAGGGAAAAAGAGGGTGTAGACCCATGAGGGGAGGGGGGACAGATGGGGCGAGGAGGAACGAGGAGGGTGAGGGAGGGAGAAAGCGGGCGTAGACCCATGAGCGGAGGGGGGAGATGGGGCGAGGAGGAATGAGGTGGGTGAGGGAGAAAGAGGGTGTAGACCCATGAGGGGAGGGGGGAGATGGGCGAGGAGGAATGAGGTGGGTGAGGGAGGGAAAAAGAGGGTGTAGACCCATGAGGGGAGGGGGGGAGATGGGGCGAGGAGGAATGAGGTGGGTGAGGGAGGGAGAAAGGGGGCGTAGACCCATGAAGGGAGGGGGGAGACATGGGGGCGAGGAGGAACGAGGGGGTGAGGGAGGGAAAAAGAGGGCGTAGACCCATGAGGGGAGGGGGGAGAGATGGGGCGAGGAGGAACGAGGGGGGTGAGGGAGGGAGAAAGCGGGCGTAGACCCATGGGGGGAGGGGGGAGAGATGGGGCGAGGAGGAATGAGGAGGGTGAGGGAGGGAGAAAGAGGGCGTAGACCCATGAGGGGAGGGGGGGGACATGGGGGCGAGGAGGAACGAGGTGGGTGAGGGAGGGAGAAAGAGGGCGTAGACCCATGAGGGGAGGGGGGAGACATGGGGCAAGGAGGAATGAGGAGGGTGAGGGAGGGAGAAAGAGGGCGTAGACCCATGAGGGGAGGGGGGGAGATGGGGCGAGGAGGAACGAGGTGGGTGAGGGAGGGAGAAAGAGGGCGTAGACCCATGGGGGGAGGGGGGAGACATGGGGCGAGGAGGAATGAGGGGGGTGAGGGAGGGAGAAAGAGGGCGTAGACCCATGAGGGGAGGGGGGGGCATGGGGGCGAGGAGGAACGAGGTGGGTGAGGGAGGGAGAAAGAGGGCGTAGACCCATGAGGGGAGGGGGGAGACATGGGGCAAGGAGGAATGAGGAGGGTGAGGGAGGGAGAAAGAGGGCGTAGACCCATGAGGGGAGGGGGGGGAGATGGGGCGAGGAGGAACGAGGTGGGTGAGGGAGGGAGAAAGAGGGCGTAGACCCATGAGGGGAGGGGGGAGACATGGGGCAAGGAGGAATGAGGAGGGTGAGGGAGGGAGAAAGAGGGCGTAGACCCATGAGGGGAGGGGGGAGAGATGGGGCAAGGAGGAATGAGGAGGGTGAGGGAGGGAGAAAGAGGGCGTAGACCCATGAGGGGAGGGCGAAGTGCCAAAGTGAGAAAAAGAAAGAACATCTGTGAGGAAGCGGACTGGCACCCCCAAAATGGCACCATCCAGGCATTACAGGCCTAGGTATAAACACCCCTGGGATTCGGGGCCCACTTTTTATGGGGCCCGTACCCCTGCTACCCTCTGCTAAGGTGGCTACATAGAAGCTACACGCTCAGATTATCATTTCATTTCCAGGTCACCGGGTCACCGGGTCACCAGGTCACCTTCCATTCCTCCATTACAGCAACTTCTCTTATTTCATTAAATCCATGATCCCACTGCGTCCATTTATTGCCTTTATGTCATACCCTTCACTCCATTTTTCCATTAATATTTAATGAGCCTGCAATCTCTTTTCCTCCCAGTTGGCGCGTCCTCATCTCCTTCCCCATCTACCATATTGGGTTTTATAGTAATGGGGGAGGGGGGGCACTCGGACATCTAGCGCCGCTCTTCTTTGTGACGCATCGGACTGGTCTAGAACTGAGACGAAGAAACAAACAATTCTGAGGCAAAGTCCGTTATCTGTTATGTTTTCTGCTAAAAATAATCAATAATTGCGATATTACTAAAGTGGCTGATAAACACAAACGAAGCGTCACCCTCCTCCACCATTTCTATCATTTTCTGCCGCACAGTCCGGATTTACGCGTTTCGTGGCAAGTGAAGGTTTTATACTAAAAATAAAGCAATCCCCATCAGATATATACCGTGTGCATTGGCTAGCTATAGTGGCAGAAAATGGTCGCCTGCTGACCTAAATGACCACTGGTGATAAATGTTTTCTACGTGGTCTTTTGTACAAATAAACTGAATAATGAGCAAAACATTTTTGGAAAGTAAAAAATTAAATAGACGTAGGGACTATTAAATTAGAAGCCCGCAGCCGCCACGGGCACATGCAAGCACCACGGGACGAAATCTCACACATTTAGTAATTAAATTAGAAAGCCCTGCGAGCTACGGGGCCGATGTGCGAATTCGTAAATCATGCCGCCACCCGTAAATATGTCGGCCGCGAACATGGAAATCCATTGAAACTTGTAGTTTGGTCTAAGATGGATTCAAATCTCCCGTCACATCCTAAAGCTCCCCCTGGCCTCTAACTTCCCCCTCGCTCATCCCCCTTGTTGTGGGGGTACCGACCGGGACCCCCACAGGCTCCCCCATTAACCCCTTGCTGTGGGGGTCTGATTGGGACCCCACCCGGCTTCCCCATTAACCCCTTGCTGTGGGGGTCCGATTGGGCCCCCCACTGGCTCCCGCCATTAACCCCTTGCTGTGGGGGTCCGATTGGGCCCCCCACTGGCTCCCGCCATTAACCCCTTGCTGTGAAGGTCCTGACCAAGGGGGATGAGCGCGGTGGAAGTTAGGGGCCGGGGAAAGCTCTAGGGGTTATCTTTTCCTGCTTCTGCAGCATACGGACATGCTCTTCGAGCCCTTGCGTGTCCTATTTAGGACGCGCACTGTTCAGGGCATTCGCAGATTTTATCGCAAGTGATGCGTCTGGGAATCGTAGCAAATTAATAGCGATTTGTGATTTATACATCTACGGCATCGGAGGGTCATAGGTTTCGCTTGCACATAGCCCGTAGTTGCACCGCACACAGGGAATTTAAGGTTGTAGCTCCCAAATATTTTGCGGGCCGCAAAAATGGACTTTACAGAAAAAGCTGCGGGCTTCTTTGCGTGGACAATACGTCTAATTTAAAGGG
The DNA here is from genome assembly GCA_027410445.1 of Discoglossus pictus. NCBI lineage: Eukaryota > Metazoa > Chordata > Amphibia > Anura > Alytidae > Discoglossus > Discoglossus pictus. The sequence continues at coordinate 545,964 of JAPZIH010000692.1, read as the reverse complement.
CAACAGTCTTTACATTTTTCACTTTTATATGAAGTTAATATTTCCTGAAGGCTGACTCAAACAGGGCATGTAAACTAATGATCTCTGCATACAACACTGCCAGTTGTAGCTGCCATATTTCCATTGTGCAGAAAGGACTAATGTCTGCAGTTTCCTTCCTCCTAAGGAAATTATTGGAAAGTAAAATGGCAGATTCCACAGCAGCATAATTGCATGGAAAAGTAATAAATTAGTTGTAGACACAGTTTTTAAGATATCAAGTTTAGTTGGTCAAAAGGCCATATAGAAGAAATGACCACATGACCACGAGGGTCTCCAACCCGGCCGGACGTCCCAGAATTCACCAATATCCCAACATGTTCCCATCCTGTATTTACACGTACTATTCATATGTTTGTTTGTTGGGCAGGGACAGAGGTAATAGCTCTATTGTAGCTCGCTCATAGGCCCCGCCCAGGGACAGTGAATGAGCCGCTTATTGAGCATGCCCAGTCTGACTGGTAACTTTTATTTTAGTTCAGTTTCTAGGCAGAGCTGCCCATGCCGGCGTGGGAGGAGACAGACAGCTCTGCTTGAGGGTAAAACCGACACAATCTATAGTAAGAAAATAATATTCACTTTTATTTATTTAAAAACTACATACTTTTATATATGAGCTTTACTAGTAAATGCGCTACAGAGATCCTCTACATGTCTCCAGATCTTATGTTCTATAAGAGCAATATATAAGAAAACCTTCAAGATCAATAAGTAGCTGTAACTGAAAGACACACAAACATATAGAGTTACACACAGCGCACACAGACACACACACACACACATATACAGTGACGCATACACGCACACGCACATATACAGTTACACACTCACACACACAGACACACACACACACACATATAGAGTTACACACAGCGCACACGCACACACACACACATATACAGTTACACAAACACACATGCCCGCACACAGACACACGCACGCACACAGACACACACATGCCCGCACACGCACACGCACAAGCCTGTCTGGCTCCCAAAATGTTCCCCTGCCTCCTATGAGTTAGACATTTCCATATGAAGATGATTTATACTGTATATATATATATATAATAATTATGAATATGTTTGTCCAATAATAGAAGCTTTACACTGCAATCCTGACGGCCGTTTCACCCTTTAGATAAGTCTCTATATATTTACATTTATTTCTATAATTACTGGCGTTTTTCCATCAGACAAAATCCGTAGATGGTTTCTTTTTTCTGGGTCAGAGCGAGTTATGTCGGCGCTTCCTGGGCGCACGCGGGTTCTGTTGCGCCGCATGTGCCTGTTCAGTACAGTTTGTCTACATTGTGTTGTATATTTCCAGTGGCATCAGGTTATTCTGCTCCTGGCACTCTCAGAGGAGCGTGGCGCCAACTTTCTAATGGAAATGCTTCCAGCCCACACAGGGACATAGTCTGGGTATAATGGCCCAGCAGGGAGCGGCGCTGTGATTATGGGGGGACGCAGCACGCGGGGATTGTGGCCATTTGTTCTGAGCCAGCAAAGCTGCAAAAATAATACCATTAAACTGGAACAATGAATCGGATCGGAGCAGCTGGTGTCACCTGAGCCCGGCAGGATCCGAGCGCTCACACGGATACAATAGGGAACCTCGTACACGGCACAAGGTTATAGACGCTCTTTTGTATCTGATTATAAATTAGTGTAATGAGAGCAAAATTATAGCTGTATTTGACCCCAAAAAATTTAAATATATTTACGAATTTCTTATTTTTATTTCAGTGTCTCTGCCTGTTCAGTCTACTCCCCCCTAGGAGGCTTCAATGTTTAGTTGAAGGGAAGTTGTCTGGGGCAAAGCTTACCCAACAGTCATGGAACCAAACTCCGTGACCGGGCAATAGAGCCGATTCTCGTTGGCTATCATCCCAGCCAAAAAGACTAAAGAATTGTAATCCCGTTATCTGCAGTGTATAGCGCACACGGCCAGGCGCGCTAGAAGTGAGGGACCCTTTAAGAAGTGAGGCGGAGCGCCTCTGAGAGAGATAGAGGAACGGAAAGACAACTTGAAGTTGGAGTCACAGAAATATAGCACTCTAGTTGTCTCGATACGTCCGCCAATTTATACGCACAAACCGGGAAATGGGAATAACCAACGTGTACTTAATGGCGACTCCATATCATATATATATTACCCCATAACTCTGAGGTATATAAAGGTGAGACTCCATCCACATATTTACGTTGTTTGTGCCTTATTCGTGTCCTTAGCGCTCTCTCCCCCCCCTTTTGTGCTTTATTTACATATACTTAGGACGTGAGAAGTCTCCAGGCGAGTCGCTGCACATCAAGATAATTACCAATAGAAGAATCAGCAAGAACAGTCCAGACTTCCCATTATTATTAACTAGGAAATTGCCCGTCAAAAATGACAGGAATACAATTTGAAAGCTGGCAATGCTGTTTGCCAGACAATGCTAGGCTCTCCCCCTGTAACTTGAGGGCCCCTCCCAGGGGCTACTTTATGGGCCTCGTGATGAGCACCTTCGGCGCTCATCAGAGCCGCACAATGAAAGGCTTTGCCGCTCATTACTGGCCTTGGCCAAACCCCCACTTGTCACTTGTATTGGCCAACCTGCCCTGTGTCTTTTCCCCCCCTCTCCCACCCTTGTATCTCCTTCCCCCTCTCCCTCCCTTGTGTCTCCGTTCCCCTTCCTGTCCTTCCCTTGTGTTTCCGTTCCCCCTACTCTCCCTCCCTTGTCTTGTACCTGGATTCAACCCTGCCAGCAGCGCCGCACTCACCTCCACTGCGGCTCCCTCTTCCTCCGGCCAGAACTATTTTCTGGATCAAACTGCGCATTGCGCTTTGCGCATACCACTTGCGCAATGCACGGCTTGATTCAGAAAGTAGTTCCGGCTGCAGGACGGGAGTCGCAGAGGAGAAGACGGTGAGTGCGGCGCTGCTGGCAGGGTTGCATCCAGGTACGTGCTTCAGCTACTGGCAGGAACCAGGTACTGGGGTGAGGCGCTGAGGGAGGCAGAGGGGGAGATGAGAGAGGAGAGAGAGGCAGAGGGGGAGATGAGAGAGAGGCAGAGGGGAGATGAAAGAGGGGAGATGAGAGAGGGGAGATGAGAGAGGGGAGATGAGATAGGCAGAGGGGAGATGAGAGAGGCAGAGGGGAGAGAGGTAGAGGGTGATGGGAGCCTAAGTTGCGTGGGCCTTCGGTGCTCATTGTAACCTAAGTCCCGCAGGCCTAAATGGCTCGCCTCGCTTTGCGAGGCTCGCAGTTGCAGCCCTTGCTCTGAGAGGGCCGCAAGTGTGACCAACATAGTAAACATTCCCCAAACTGACAACTATATATGGATAACCCGTCTTCCTGTCTGAAGATCTCTCTGAGTGCTATGGCCTTTCCACTGGGACCTAAGAACCCCAGAAATGCCAGATAACAAACTTTACAGGTAAAGTGGAACAAATCCTGGAGCCCTCATGCTGAGAAGACTTTGCCAAAAGGTTGGATAGAAGCTCTCTACATAAACAAGACCTGGACAATCACAACATTACTCCCAATCATGGACTCATTGGACTTCAAGATAAAGCAGAAGCAGGAGCAGGAGAAGAAAGTTACGAAGCAATAATACTAGCAAAAAACTGCACACAAAATATTTGTCCCAGTAGTCAGGTATAAGAACAATACTAAGTGTTACTGCTAACAGAGGGAAGCAAGTGAGGCAACTACAAGTCAACTACAAGTCAAGTACAAGTCAGTATGGTGACATCAAAGGGGACCTGCATATCGAGAGGCCCTGTGGCTTCAAATCTTCAGAAGGGAACAAACTTAGTGTGTAAGTTGCATAAAAGCATTTATGGAGTTAAGGAGTCGGAGACACTGGAATGAGAAAGCAAATCAAGTTCCAGATGCAGGGCAGTTGCACACCTGTGCTCCAAACAGTGGGGAGGCCGCAGGGTCTAGCCGGGTTTATGTAGATGACTTGATTGTGAGCTACCAGCAAGAAAACAACTACACACAAACTCTGAGACAAAGGACCAATCACCCACTACTTCCAGACTGAGCAAGAGACGGGTGGAAGCCTTCTTCTCAATCAAAAGAAAATCATCAGAGAAAAGCTGGAGGAGTTTGGGATGGCAGATGTAAAAAGTGTCTGAAAATCTACAACAACATATTGAGCCCTATTAAATTGCAACCTCGTAAATACGAGTTGAAATCGCAAGGCCTACGCAGTTAGAAAATGAAATAAATTCAAGGTGCTGCGAGATACGAGTGACGGACGCGATCTCGTACACGTTAGAATTTGTGAACGAGGGACGCTATCTCGGATAACTTGTGATTTCCGTGGCTGTGCGTATCAATTAATCTATTACGTTTTGCGTGTGAAAATAGCACGAAATACGTAATACGGAGCACTTACAGGGTTAATATGGCATCATTCTGATGTTTTTGTGTTTTTAAGTAATAAGGGAATGTGTCTTTTACTGCTTTACGTAAGCTGCAGTGTGGCTTTTAATTGCAAAATGTAACTACTAAGTTTTATAATGCATTTGCTTTGGTGGGGGGAGGGGGTTGTGCAATCACTTGTAATGGCCGCCCATGCTTTCCCTGTCACTTTTACACTTTAATTAGTCTGTATGTAGTACTTAAAACAATTTGCTGGTGCATTTTTGTGCGATTTTGCGAGATACGAGCTTCAACGCAAATAATTCTTGTCCGCGACTCACTAGGTGGCGCTTCTCGGAGGCAAATCTCGGAAAATGAGTCCGAAATTATGCGAGTCAAACGCAAGTCGATTCGTAGTACGCAAATCAAGCTATGAGGCGCAGCTCTAATTTAATAGGGGCCATTGTGTGCAAGTGAAAGGTGACAACACAAAACTTCCAAGTCCTGAGCTGTACAAGGATCCTACTGGGGAGCTGCTTAACTAACTATCCCAGGCATCATCGCAGCTGGACTCATGAGCAGGAAGTGAGCCAGCGCCTCCCGTTTAATTGCAGTGATACAAAAAGAAGCTAAAACTGCCCATAAAAGCAGAAACTGATGGATGTAATCTGGGCAGGCGATGAGACGGAGGGCGAGTCATCATTAGGGAAATGCCACTTAATGAGGGATCTTGTAGACTCTTCAGCCAAATCATTTAGGACCAAAAACAAAAAACATTTTAGAGAAAATCAAAAAAGTTTGTGTACAGAAGATTCTGCTATTTATTTATTTATTGAATTAATTTCTACTAGCTGGAGTATAAGGGGTGTGTTTTTCTATTTGTTAGTAGAGGCATTGGTGAGGGAGAAGGAAAGAGGGAGAGGTAAGGAGGATTTGTTAGTAACTTCCATTGCACACGGACAGCAGTAGGCAGCTTGGATAAATAAATGCAAGCCCTGCTATCCACAAATATAAATACTCCTCTTACACACGACCGTCTCCCGGAACCAGCAGAGGCGTCACAATTTAGTTTTTTCGAATTAATAACTAGCGACCTGACTCATTCTTTGCCTAATTCGCAACGTTTTCTGAAACTTATATATAAGACAACACATACAAATAAGCAAAATAATTTGAACGTACCTCAATGAAGATATTTTTAGTAACAACTAATTGCTGTCATGTTTATAGGTTACCGGCCCCCGGACTAAACAATAAACCAGAGATAGATAAAAAAAAAGACGGATGGCGGCGCTCAGGTTTGCACAGATAACAACCCAAAGCTGCAGAAAGAACTGATTAAAATGGATCACACCCAGGATCCTGTCCCCCCAGCTGGGTGACCCACTTCAGGCTGGGAACAAATTTAGCGCTGTCAGTCACCGCGCCGCCTTCCACCAGAAACGCTCTTTCAACAGCAAGAAGCAATCAGGAGTCACTGAGCCAGACAGAAGAATAAGATAAGATTGCGCCGCGATGAGACTTATCTTATGGTGCACATACTGTGCTTGTCAGGCCCAGCCGGCCCAGGGGCCAAACAAGGAAAAGTGCGTAAAGGCATACATGCGCAGCGCTACATAAATATTATAGTTAGATTAATTCCTTTTATCCTTCTTGTGATTGTGAGATAACATTTACACTTCACTCACTTCTAAGAAACACTCGGAGTAACAATCCCTTGCATTCTGAACACGCCCCCTTTCTTCCTGTTCTCTCTCATGAGAGTTGCTATAAGGCCACGCCCACACGAGAGGGGCTTCATACTACTATACTTTTAGTGGAAGCCCCTCCCCTCTAGATGTGGCTTTATTTCATAGCTCTCATTCAGGGTGGGGGTTATAACTTTTCTCTCCCATCTCCCTTTTCACTTCTCCACTCTGAATGGATAGATAAATACACGCCCTTCAGACTTGGTCAGGAAGTTTTTTAAACAGAGAAATGGATGATGTGACTGTTAATTATTTTATCCTCTTCAGTGTAATTATTATATCATTTTTACAATTCACTTGCTTCACTTAACATAATCTCTACTTTTGGAGCCTACCCATTTCTTCCTGTTCCCTCTCATGACAGCTGCCATGTTGCAAATAAAAAGGTCTTCAAAATTCAGATTTTCTCTAAAATGTTTTTTATTTTCATAGTGTGATGTTTTTAGTTTCCTACATGGGTCACACGTGTGCTTTTTTCTTGATCCACATCCCTTTAAAGAAACACAGGAAAGGTCCTACTTAATGAAATTATAGGGCAACACATCTTACTTGAGAAACATTATTTGAGAAACATTAGCAGCATAAGACATTCATTGTAGGATTTCCAAGTCTTCCCTCTCCACCATCTTTTCTGCAAATTGCTCTCAATCAGTGGGAAGTTGCACATGCTCGTTTCCTTTGCAGCAGTCTTGCTAATTGCACTGGTGAGCTTCCAGTGTGAGAATAAATATTTGGCAAATAGATTGTATTTATTTATTTATTTTTTATATGTATTTTTATATTATTTTTTATTTATTGTGGGATCCGGGAACGCTCTACACGTAGAACTCGTTTGTAAGTCTGAGTTTTAATTAACCAGTTTGAGCTTTGCTAATGATACGAATATTACGACGATTGTGTCCCTCTCGGTTTCTTTTCCCAATACAGAGGCTCCTCTCTTGTGGGCAGCACCTTCTATCAGTGAGGTGTTGTATCGATCCATGCCCATGAGTCACATTCTGCAGTTGTTATGACAACGGGCTAAAATCCCATATAAATGTAAGTTAAGACACAGAACAGAAAATCGGTGATTGCAACAATGCAAAGCGTGGAAGGCGTGAGGAATTCAGATAGAGAATTTCAAAAATGTAATTATTAAAAGGACCACCGGGCAATGAAATAAATAAATAAATATTTAAATGTTTGAAACCAGAAAAACATAATAATAAAATAAAAAGTGATGGAAACTAACGATGGTAGAGAATAATGTGTTAGATAGTTGGATGATAAAAGTAGTGATATATGTATAAAGTGGGATATTAACACGGGGAAAAAGAATAAAACAGAACATAGGTGAATATGTAAACATTACACAGAAATAATATAATATATATGATTATGATAATAATGGGACTTAGATAATACTATGTAAATTATCATTGCAGGATAGTGCTTTCTATCAATGAAAATGGGCTGTGGGGAATGGAGGAGAAAGGGACAAAGCCCTATTTTTGCGAAACGCGTAGGAGGAGGGACAGAACATCTAGACGTGAGTAGTGGAGTCTGAAAGGCAAAGATGAAGGACTATTTCCAGATTATGTTTAATGTGAGACATGAAGGGCACACATTGTCATAATTCAGGTGCATTACTTTTAGTCCTACGTTTTATTGTATTTATTAATAAATGACTTTATTGCACTACATTGCACTACATTCTTTCCTTTAAGCCACAGGGAGCATTTGGAAAAGTACAGGTAGAGTTAAGAACTACATATAGACCCGAAGTCTATATGCACATAAGCCTCTGGTAGCTCCACCTGATGAAAGTACTTTTACAGAAGGACATTCTCACGGACCCTTTTTTCCTGGCCTGGGTGTTGGCCCATTGAGTTCATTAAAGCACAGACTGCTTGGCTCCAGTCACTGGATTATCTGCATAAACACATCCATTGTCTTTGTAAACCTGCTTTTGTCCTACTAAGATTCAGTTAATCCCATCTGATATGTGCTAGAGACACAGAATGTGTATTGGAAATTAAGCCTATTACTCTATTACAAATGTTAGACCCCATGTGGAGTTTATCTCTTGTGTTTGTCTGCCACACCCTATAATTGTTGTGCTGCGTACACCCCCTCTGTATCTATCCCCTATAAATACTGCTGTCACTTCAAAAATAAATCAGTGCACTCAGAGCATATAGAAATTGTATGTTCTCTTATTTGCTCCTAGTGGCTCCGATACTGAACCTATCTCCATCCTACACGTAACCTTTCCTGGTCACTACCACAGAATGGTTACTGGGACTCCTGCAAGTGCTGATTCCTTATGAAGAGACTATGACTGATACAGAAGCCAGATATCAGGGTGCTGGTGCCGAGATTTCCTAGAACCCAACGGTCCTTGTGGATAGATAACCTGTAGTCTATAGCAGATTGAATTCATAAAAACACTGTAGTTTGGGCAAATCCATTGCATTTGTGAAGTATGTAACAAACTAACAAAATTAGGAGCTATGTAAGACAGAGCATAGGATATGTTTTAAAGAAATTATAACATTTAGTAAATTCAGCTTGAGTCATGGGTAGTCATGGGGACTTCTTCCATCTTGGATTGCTTCCATCAGATTTTAGGCAAACCCTGATGACTGTGTTTACAGTATGTCTCTCTCTATAATTGGGTCTTGTAATATTTTCTTCACCTTTTCCCATTAAGTGGGTTTATGATTAAACTCCTTGGGGCAGGATGTACTAAAGGTCAACGTGTGATTGTGAAACGCATTTCCTTGACCTTTGCCATATGTACTAACATGTAATGCTGGCAGTGTACCTCGCCAGCGCTGTGCTGGTGATATAGCGCCCTTGTTATACGATAATATCACAGTACAAAGCAAGGCTTGCCATATATCCAGCAAATACCGCGTTTTATTTACGAGAGGAATACGAGGAAGAATAAAATAAAAGCAACATCTTCTTCTAACATTTTCCTCATGGCTTGGATTTTACAGGGAAAGCTTCTGATTACATGGAAGTGCAACTCACAAGATCAGTCAGATGCTAATTTGTTATCAGAGCACGCTTTAATATTATTAACCCCTCGGATTACGCTCATAAATAAAACATGAGCTTACTGGAAGATCATCACTGCTCTGAAGAACATTACTGAGTACTAGCAACTATAGACCCCATCTTATAGGAGGAGCCAGAGAACAAATAGTAATACACAACAAGATCCCCTCAGGGGCGGAGCTATATGTGATGCATTGCACTGGGGCACTCCTCTGTAGGGGGCCCATTCAACCAGGACCCACAGAGTTCTTCTAATATCAGTCATCATTACAACATAAATCACCAACCTGACTTTTAGTACATCCTGCCCATTGTTCAACGATATATCTTAATAGATCAGAGAAAGACTTAAGATCCTTACTCTCTTCAATGGCTGTGCAGCTACAAAACAAAGATAGTTTACGGCGCTGAGCCGGCTTGTATAGACGCTAGTCCTCCGAGAAGGATCCAGTCCACGTTCATGATATCTCTAAATTAGATTAATACCAAACTAGAGGCGCTCGGTCAGAGAACGAACTAACCTTAATACGTCTATGGATATGATAACCCTCAGAGAGCGAGCTTCACAGGGAGAAATATCCTGTAGTATATCAGGCCGGTCTCACCCAATAGAGTGATCCAGACCCAAAATACCAAGCAATTCTACAAGGAACAGGAGAAACAGCAAACCCCAGCTGTACACTTCGGCCTTCATTGGGCCTCGTCCGTGAGATGTAGCTGATACATCCCTAAGGCATAGTGAGCAAGGAGGCCACGTCTGAAGTACCCTATAACCCTTAGAGAGACTAATAACCAAGGGTCATTGAATAATCAAAATACATAAATAGAGGTGCTGAATCATAGGGGACTCCAGACCCCAAGCTCACTGTGCCATCAGCTACTCCTCACTGACGAGGCCCAGTGAAGGCCGAAACGTATGTCTGGGGTTTGTAGAATAATTGATTTCCTGTAATTTAATTGTGCTCAATATTAATATTCTGAAAAATATGACCTGGGTGGAACCAACAGACCAGGATAGGTCCGGTGCGGCGCTAGTGATTAATAGGTGGTACCGAGACAGCCAGTAGGCCGAGTCTTCCCACCATCACGAGCCGGGAGAGTATGGACCTCGCTTGACCCTTTTCCTCTCATCACTTTATCATTTGTTTTGTTCCCATAGTTAATTCACTGCTTTGTTCTCCTACTTTGTTGCCAATCATTCCTGAGTGTATCCGTACTTTCTCCATGCCATGTCCTAGTCCCAGTGTGCCAGCCTCGCTTGCTCCAGAGTGTGCGTATCTTGGTTCCTACACGCCCAGGTGTATATTACTTGTTGCTCTTCTTGTTTTAACCCTTTTAGACTCTTCTTGTCTGACTTGTCGGGTTAAATGCGAACAAAGAGATTTTACCATAGAAATGACTTGTCTTGATTATGTCTTGGATGAAAAGGACCTGTTCAGGCGCCACGTTGTATGGAAGGAATTTTCCTGAAGAAACCTGTAGGTGAAGAGTTGGGGCGAGCTGAACATTTCAGAAGGTCTTGTATTGGAGAAGTTTGGGCAACTTGCTCAGAAAAGATGCGACAAGGAGAACTTGGCAGAAAAATATGTTATGATAACCTGTATTATAAGAAGTTGCGCAGTGGACAACATCTATAGAAAGAATCCGAGAAGAGGACAACTTGTGCCGAGCTCAACATGTCCAGAAAGAGCTCCTGAGCCGAGACAACTTATATGGAAGAGGTCAAGTTGCACCGAAAAGAGGAGAACTTGGCAGGAAAGGGTTTTATGAGAACCTGCTGGAAGAAAACTTGATAATATAGAAAGAATTTGGGGAGAAGACATCTTGTAAGGAAATAACCACTTCCATGGAGAGAACGTGACCTGAGCAAAACATATATGGAAATAACTTGGTCATAGTCAGAAGAATATCCAGAGCGA
>JAPZIH010000692.1:509856-524856 GCA_027410445.1 Discoglossus pictus | reverse complement strand
GAGAAGAAGAGATGGGGGATACAGCATAGGAAGAGATGGGGAATACAGAAGGAGAAGAAGAGATGGGGGATACAGAAGGAGAAGAAGAGATGGGGATACAGCATAGGAAGAGATGGGGGGTACAGGAGAAGAAGAGATGGGGGGTACAGGAGAAGAAGAGATGGGGAATACAGAAGGAGAAGAGATGGGGAATACAGGAGAGGAAGAGATGGGGGTACAAAAGAGGAGGAAATGGGGGGTACAGGAGAAGAAGAGATGGGGGGTACAGCAGAGGAAGAGATGGGGGTACAAAAGAGGAAGAGATGGGGGATACAAAAGAGGAAGAGATGGGGGATACAGGAGAGGAAGAGATGGGGGATACAGAAAAGGAAGAGATGGGGGATACAGCAGAGGAAGAGATGGGGGATACAGGAGAGGAAGAGATGGGGGATACAGCAGAGGAAAAGATGGGGGGTACAGGAGAGGAAGAGATGGGGGATACAGAAAAGGAAGAGATGGGGGATACAGCTGAGGAAGAGATGGGGGTACAGGAGAGGAAGAGATGGGGGTACAGGAGACGAAGAGATGGGGGTACAAAAGAGATGGGGGGTACAGGAGAAGAAGAGATGGGGGGTCCAGGAGAAGAAGAGATGGGGGGTACAGGAGAAGAAGAGATGGGGGATACAGGAGAGGAAGAGATGGGGGGTACAGGAGAAGAAGAGATGGGGGGTACAGGAGAAGAAGAGATGGGGGATACAGGAGAGGAAGAGATGGGGGGTACAGCAGAGGAAGAGATGGGGGATACAGCAGAGGAAGAGATGGGGGATACAGGAGAAGAAGAGAGGGGGTACAGGAGACGAAGAGATGGGGGTACAAAAGAGATGGGGGGTACAGGAGAAGAAGAGATGGGGGGTCCAGGAGAAGAAGAGATGGGGGGTACAGGAGAAGAAGAGATGGCGGATAAAGCAGAGGAAGAGATGGGGGGTACACAAGAGGAAGAGATGGGGGGTAAAGCAGAGGAAGAGATGGGGGGTACAGGAGAAGAAGAGATGGGGGATACAGAAAAGGAAGAGATGGGGGATACAGTAGAGGAAAAGATGGGGGATACAGGATAAGAAGAGATGGGGGGTACAGCAGAGGAAGAGATGGGGGATACAAAAGAGGAAGAGATGGGGGATACAGCAGAGGAAGAGATGGGGGATACAGCAGAGGAAGAGATGGGGGATACAAGAGGAAGAGATGGGGGGTACAGCAGTGGAAGAGATGGGGGATACAGCAGAGGAAGAGATGGGGGGTACAGCAGAAGAAGAGATGGGGGATACAGCAGAGGAAGAGATGGGGGATACAGCAGAGGAAGAGATGGGGGGTACAGCAAAGGAAGAGATGGGGGATACAGCAAAGGAAGAGATGGGGGGTACAGGAGAGGAAGAGATGGGGGATATAGCAGAGGAAGAGATGGGGGATATAGCAGAGGAAGAGATGGGGGATACAGCAGAGGAAGAGATGGGGGGTACAAAAGAGGAAGAGATGGGGGGTACAGCAGAGGAAGAGATGGGGGGTACAGCAAAGGAAGAGATGGGGGGTACAGCAGAGGAAGAGATGGGGGGGTACAGCAGAGGAAGAGATGGGGGATACAGCAAAGGAAGATTTGGGGGATACAGCAGAGGAAGAGATGGGGGTACAGCAAAGGAAGAGATGGGGGGTACAGCAGAGGAAGAGATGGGGGATACAGCAGAGGAAGAGATGGGGGGTACAGCAGAGGAAGAAATGGGGGATACAGCAAAGGAAGATATGGGGGGTACAGCAAAGGAAGAGATGGGGGATACAGCAAAGGAAGGGATGGGGGATACAGCAGAGGAAGAGATGGGGATACAGCAGAGGAAGAGATGGGGGATACAGCAAAGGAAGTGATGGGGGATACAGCAGAGGAAGAGATGGGGATACAGCAGAGGAAGAGATGGGGGATACAGCAAAGGAAGTGATGGGGGATACAGCAGAGGAAGAGATGGGGGGTACAGCAGAGGAAGAGATGGGGGGTACAGCAGAGGAAGAGATGGGGGATGCAAGAGTATGCACAGTTGGAGGCAGAGACGTCCTCATGTCTAACCTATAACTGCTCCGGACTCCTTCCAATGGGGGATTTCTTTCCATGGTACAAAGCACTTCACAGATTATTAATTAAGACAAATTACAGTGACCTTGCAAAAGTATTCACCCCCCTTGGCATGTTTCGTGTTTTGTTGCCTCACATCCTGGAAGTAACTTTTTTTTGTGAAACAAACAACAAATAGGACAAAATAACAGAACAAGTCCCTGCGCATAACTATTCACCCCCCAATACTTTGTAGCGCCGCCTTTTGCGGCAATCCCAGCTCCAAGTCGCTTTGGATAAGTCTCTATGAGCTCGCCACATCTTACCACTGGGATCTTTGCCCATTCCTCCTTGCAAAACTGCTCCAGCTCCTTCAAGTTGGATGGTTTGTGAGCAGCAATCTTTAAGTCTGACCACAGATTTCCTATTGGATTGAGGTCTGGGCTGTGACTCGGCCATTCCAACACATTTACATGTTTCCCCCCCTTTAGCCGTGTGTTTGGGGTCATTGTCCTGCTGGAAGGTGACCCTCCGTCCTAGCCTCAAATCACGCACAGAGTGGTGCAGGTACAAGAATATCCCTGTATTTAGCACCATCCATCTTTCCCTCAACTCTGACCAGTTTCCCAGTCCCCACAGCATGATGCTGCCGCCACCATGTGTTACTGTGGGGATGGTGCTCTTTGGGTCATGTGATGTGTTGGGTTTGCGCCAGACATAGAGTTTTCTTTGATGGCCAAAAAGTTCAATTTTAGTCTCATCTGACCACAGTTCCTTGGTCTTCATGGCAGTGTTTGGTTAGTGGGGCCTCTTGCTTAGGTGTTGCAGCCTCTGGGGCCTTTCAAAAAAGGTGTGTATATGTAATGATAGATCATGTGACACTTAGATTGCACACAGGTGGACATCATGTCACTAATTATGTGACTTCTGAAGGTAATTGGTTGCACCGGAGCTTTTAATGGGCTTCAAAACAAAGGGGGTGAATACATACGCACATGACCATTTTCTGTTTTCTGTTTCTAAAAAATAGTTTTATGTAAATATTTTTCTCATTTCACTTCACCAACTTAGACTATTGTGTTCTGATCCGCCACATAAAATTCAGATTAACAAAACATTGAACTTAAGGCTGTAATGTAACAAAATAGGTAAAAAGTCAGGGGGGTGAATACTTTTGCAAGGCACTGTACATTATCTATTTTCTCACATATTTCAGTGTATGTTGTGACGTAATCATGGGTTTCCAAAAATAAGACTACTTAGGGGCAGAACCTTATCTAGATGTGTATTTATGATGAAAGTTGGCATTAACATTGTATGAAAGTGTTGCTCGTTATCCCGCGTACGCTAGTAGACTGATGCGAGATTTGAAATGTTTTGATTAAATACATTATATTACTTCATTAATTTAAAAGAGTACATTGTAATAATGCAGAACAGGCTGTTTCTTGTATGATTATTATTAAGGTGCGCTCTTTTAGATTGTCCTTTGAGGACATTTTTTGGTTTTGATCTTTATCGTTAATGCCAATATTTCTTTTTTCTAGTTTTTACATTTTTGTGATTATTAAGTTTTATATTGAATCTGTGGAGAGAAATAATAATAATAATAATTCAGGGCGTGCAGGGCTACTTGTAGGACCTCGATTTGGCCGATCCCTGTAAGGAGTCTCAGACCCCGGCACACTTAGGAGCCTCAAGCTTTTGTTGGGAAATTCTGGAAATTTTGGATTTAGTATAAAAAATATTGCAAATAAAAGAAAATTTACAAAATATTTGGATTAATAAAAATGTTAATTGTCCAGCGTACATGATATGGGGTAAATAGAGATTAAACTCAAATAAAACATAAATGTGGTATGGGCATATGGGTACATACTGCATGGACACTGCTGTGCCCAGGAGGGTTATTGGCATGGATACTGCTGTGCCCGGGTAGTGTTATGGGCATAGACACTGCTGTGCCCGGGAGTGGTATGGGCATGGACACTGCTGTGCCCGGGAGTGGTATGGACAGGTGAGTACATACTGCATGGACAATGCTTTGCCCGGGAGTGTTATGGGCATGGACACTGCTGTGCCCGCGAGTGTTATGGGCATGGACACTGCTGTGCCCAGGAGTGTTATGGGCATAGACACTGCTGTGCCCGGGAGTGGTATGGGCATGGACACTGCTGTGCCCGGGGAGTGCTATGGGCATGGACACTGCTGTGGCCGGGAGTGGTATGGGCATGGACACTGCTGTGCCCGGGAGTGGTATGGGCATGGACACTGCTGTGCCTGGGAGTGGTATGGGCATAGACACTGCTGTGCCTGGGAGTGGTATGGGCATAGACACTGCTGTGCCTGGGAGTGGTATGGGCATAGACACTGCTGTGCCCGGGAGTGGTATGGGCATAGACACTGCTGTGCCAGGGAGTGGTATGGGCATAGACACTGCTGTGCCCATGAAGCATAACCCACCAGCTTCCACATACCGGAGTGACAAAGCCTCTAGGCGCTCATCGATTTATAATAAACAGCAATATTCACCATTTTCTATTAAAATGTCAGTAAAAAAGTCCTATATTCAGGAAGTTTGCGCAGAGAGAATATTATAACAGACGCAGCCGCCGCACGACAAGCCGCAGCTTCCATTGTAATAATCTTCTCCCCATGGATATAAATAAAACATGACTTTTACATATTGTCAGTATAGGTTTCGCTATAAGCTCAGCGCTGGCGAGGGGTGCTGCGCTCATTATAATGAGATCTTACTGTATATGGAGGAACTCATCACCACGTCACTATCATCCGCATCTATTTTTATTGCACCGGCGCAGCCTGTGCGCCGCTGTGTCGCTTGTGCTTGTCTTGCGTCTTACTGTAAACTTACGGGTCACTGGGGTTCAAGAATGTGCATATGTTTGGGAAATATAGACCTTTGGCGCTCATCGCGAGGTGCGCACAGCATAGAAAAAGGCGTTTTTTGACGTCTGAAAACGGCTAAGTGAGAAAGTGGGATGAGACACAGGGGTGAGGGGGGGAGACACAGGGGTGAGGGGGGGTGAGACACAGGGGTGGGGGGGGGGGACACAGGGGTGGGGGGGAGACACAGGGGTGAGGGGATGAGACACAGGGGTGAGGGGGGGGAGACACAGGGGTGAGGGGGGGGTGAGACACAGGGGTGGGGGGGGGGGACACAGGGGTGGGGGGGAGACACAGGGGTGAGGGGATGAGACACAGGGGTGAGGGGATGAGACACAGGGGTGAGGGGGGGAGACACAGGGGTGAGGTGGGGGGAGAGACACAGGGGTGAGGGGATGAGACACAGGGGTGAGGGGGGGGGAGACACAGGGGTGAGGGGGGGTGAGAGACACAGGGGTGGGGGACACACAGGGGTGGGGGGGTGAGAGACACAGGGGTGAGGGGGGGGTGAGAGACACAGGGGTGGGGGGGGACACAGGGGTGGGGGGGTGAGAGACACAGGGGTGGGGGGGACACAGGGGTGAGGGGGGGTGAGAGACACAGGGGTGGGGGGGACACAGGGGTGGGGGGGAGACACAGGGGTGAGGGGGGGGAGACACAGGGGTGGGGGGGGGTGAGAGACACAGGGGTGGGGGGGACACAGGGGTGGGGGGTGAGAGACACAGGGGTGAGGGGGGGGTGAGAGACACAGGGGTGGGGGGGGACACAGGGGTGGGGGGGGGGTGAGAGACACAGGGGTGGGGGGGACACAGGGGTGAGGGGGGGTGAGAGACACAGGGGTGGGGGGGAGACACAGGGGTGAGGGGATGAGACACAGGGGTGAGGGGGGAGACACAGGGGTGAGGGGGGGTGAGAGACACAGGGGTGGGGGGGGACACAGGGGTGGGGGGGAGACACAGGGTTGAGGGGATGAGACACAGTGGTGAGGGGGGGGAGACACAGGGGTGAGGGGGGGTGAGAGACACAGGGGTGGGGGGGGACACAGGCGTGGGGGGGTGAGAGACACAGGGGTGAGGGGGGGGTGAGAGACACAGGGGTGGGGGGGACACAGGGGTGGGGGGGGTGAGAGACACAGGGGTGGGGGGGGACACAGGGGTGAGGGGGGGTGAGAGACACAGGGGTGGGGGGGACACAGGGTGGGGGGGTGAGAGACACAGGGGTGGGGGGGGACACAGGGGTGAGGGGGGGGTGAGAGACACAGGGGTGGGGGGTACACAGGGGTGGGGGGGAGACACAGGGGTGAGGGGATGAGACACAGGGGTGAGGGGGGAGACACAGGGGTGAGGGGGGGTGAGAGACACAGGGGTGGGGGGGACACAGGTGTGGGGGGGTGAGAGACACAGGGGTGGGGGGGAGACACAGGGGTGAGGGGGGGTGAGAGACACAGGGGTGGGGGGGACACAGGGGTGGGGGGGAGACACAGGGGTGAGGGGGGGGGAGACACAGGGGTGAGGGGGGGGTGAGAGACACAGGGGTGGGGGGGACACAGGGGTGAGGGGGGGTGAGAGACACAGGGGTGGGGGGGACACAGGGGTGAGGGGGGGTGAGAGACACAGGGGTGGGGGGGAGACACAGGGGTGAGGGGATGAGACACAGGGGTGAGGGGGGAGACACAGGGGTGAGGGGGGGGTGAGAGACACAGGGGTGGGGGGGACACAGGGTGAGGGGATGAGACACAGGGGTGGGGGGGAGACACAGGGGTGAGGGGATGAGACACAGGGGTGAGGGGGGGGAGACACAGGGGTGAGGGGGGGTGAGAAACACAGGGGTGGTCGGGACACAGGGGTGGGGGGGAGACACAGGGGTGAGGGGATGAGACACAGGGGTGAGGGGGGGGGACACAGGGGTGAGGGGGGGTGAGAAACACAGGGGTGGGGGGGAGACACAGGGGTGAGGGGGGAGACAAAGGGGTGAGGGGGGGAGAGACACAGGGGTGGGGGGGAGACACAGGGGTGGGGGGGGTGAGAAACACAGGGGTGGGGGGGAGAGATACAGGGGTGAGGGGGGGAGACACAGGGGGGAGGGGGGGAGAGACACAGGGGTGAGGGGGGGAGACACAGGCGTGGGGGGTGAGAGACACAGGGGAGGCAGATAAGGGAAAAACACTCACAGGGCAGGGAGAGGGGGTCAAAGAGAAACAGGGGTTAGAGAGTGGAGAGAGGCTCGCGATGAGCGCCAAAGGAGCTCATTGTGAGGTCGGAAATTGTGGTTTTGACAATGCCTGCAAAGAGCGCCAAAGGCTCTCATCTCGAACCCCGTAAAGTAGAGAAGGGGAGAGGCTCCTCCCCCTTTAACCTGCGTGCCCCAACCCGCCACTTTCACGCTTCGCAATGACCCCGAAGGCGCTCATTGCGAAGCGTGAAAGTGGCGGGCTGGGGCACGCAGGTCAGAGGGGGAGGAGCCTCACATTGTGTGGCAAACAGCATTGCCGGGGTTAAAATGTTATTGCCGTTGTTTTTGGCGGGCACTTCCCTAGTTATAAGATAAGATTTCTTAGAATTTGACACCCACCTACTGACCCGCACATGCCTGTAGGAGGTAGCTTGTAACTATAACTGCAAGCTTTGGTAAAACAGAAATCTAAACACCCCTCACACACACATCCTTCACCAAAGTGTTATGTATGCCTCCATGACCCAGGATATTTACTGTATTTACTCGCTTTACATTTCCTACCTAATTATGCTCTTATTAAGACGTTTTCTAATTGCATACTTCTCCTTCTTCAGTGGTCCCTTAGGATACAAGTGGGTCAGTATGGCCGTCTTAGCAAGGATTGATTTACAAGAGAGGACATTAATGGTAAAATAAGTCTCCTTAGCTCTATATCTCCACTTATGGCTGTTTCCCATGTCCTCCTGCCGGCCTCTGGATGGCTGCCATCTTGTTCTCTCTCTCCGACCCTCACCGTGGGTCATTGTGTGAAATAGGAAAAAAGCCAGCTGTGAATCTCCCATAATGCAATGCAACTGGGTCCAAGGCCAGCACCGTCCCAGCATGTAGACCAATAGGAAGCTGCTGTCCATGCTTTGCATTAGAAAATGAAATATGGAGATTTCCAGCTTACTACCCAATCATCTGAAACAGATGGGCAGAAGGGAAGAGGCCAACATGGCTGCCCCTAGAAGATTACAGAAGATATTTGTAGAGGGAAATAACTTATTTTAGGTTATTCTTATTATTATAAGGCAGGAAGAGCCGGCCACGTCTTTATTGTCAAAGTGGATCATTCATGAGAGAAGTAAATGTTGGGGTCAGAAGCCGGATTGGAAATGGACCAGGAGAGAACTGGAGGACGTAACTTGTGTAAGATAATGATAAATAAGTCTCTCCAGCATCTTAGAAGCCAGAAGGAGAAGATTGGGCGATACTTAGATGAGTTGGGTGTGATTATGGCCTCCCATGAAGACAATGGGAACGCGCCAGTGTTTGGGGGATGGTTACCCAGATGTGCGAGGTGGGGTGAGCGTGGTCGAGAGGGGGAGGATTAGCTGCGATGGAACAGGATCATGGGGACAAGGCAAGACGTGGATAGTAGACGCGGTTACAGGAGTCCATATTGTTTGTGGGACGACGAGCCGCACATTAGCAACAACAATGCTGGAAAAAGGCTAGTACAATGTATGACCAATGAATGAATTATACTCATTTCCTGACATATTGACAGCGTCCCTATAAACGGACCACACGATGGTTTTTGCGTTTATGTCTGCGTGCGGCGTAACACGTTTTGCGCGGTGGTTCTTCACAATAGTTAAGGTTTCCGGGACCCTTCAGCTTTCTCCTAATCTCCTTAGAGCAGACGAGACAAACCCGGACATCAGACAATTAGATCCATTTCATTTTAAACAGATTCACCTCCAGCGCATGGCAGCGTCATTTAGCGAGAAACTAGCGCCAAACACTGACAAGCCTGGCTTTTAATTATTCATTAACATGGGGGGGGGGGGGGGACTTGGCATCAGCATCCAGACAGACTGGACTCTATGGGGTTAATGCAGGGAGGGGCCGGGGGCAAATCATGGCGGCCCTCACGGTGGGTATCTAGCGCTGCTCCCTGGGACGCGCCATCTGTCACGGTTTGTCAGAAACAGGATCATTTTATTTACCTTGATCCCAAATGAAACTCTTTGACTAATGCAGATAAATTTATATTTGTGGGCGACATAAAGAAGTAATTATACAAATGTGTAAGAGTAATATAAGAAGAAAAATACGGTAGTTGTTGTGAGCACTGGCAGTTGTAGATGTCACAAACTTCCAGGTCACTCATACACCTCCTGCAATCTCAGGGATTATCTGCTCATTTGCATATATAATATTAATAATTAATAGCCTGTGATATTTCTGTACATTTGAAAGGGAAATATATCCTTATCAGTCTTGTCCTTTAGAGCAGGCCACATTTCAGTTGACCTCCATATTGCAGTGTACAGTGATACATTTTATATTGAACATTTAATCGTTTGTGGGGGGTGCAAGTCACAAGAAATCAATATTTAGACAAGTGAAGAAGGTAAACAAAATAGGAAAGACAAATATGTAAATATGTGAGGACGGCGAATGCCCAAGTTCAGAGAAAACATATTATTATTATTATTGTCCTTTATTTGTAACGCGCCAATATAGCGCAGCGCTATACGGAGGTTAGGTACAAGTATAAACAATACCCCACAATGAAAATAATGGAAGACCCTGTTTTTGAGCTTTCAATCCGATATACACAGAGCTTTCCCTAAAGCACCTCACAAGATTGAAAACTCACAAACTTACATTCTAACGGGTGTGGGTGAGGTCCAGGAGAGTGAGAGATGCCAAGTGAGGGACGAGGCTAAAGATGCTAGGCTTTTTTGAATAAATGTGTTTTTAAAGAGATTTTTAAGAATTTGAGGCATGGAGATAGTGTGGTGGAGCGAGGTAAGGAGTTCTAAAGAATAGGGGCAGCACAAGAAAAGCCTTGAGGGCGGGAGTGACAACAGGTGACGAGAGAGGAGGAGAGAAGAGGGTCATTAGCCGAGAGGAGAGGTCGGGTGGGAGTGTATTTTGGAATGAGAGTAGAGATGTCGGAGGGGGCACTATTGTGGAGGGCTTTATATGTTAGGGTCATTATTTTGAATTTTTTTTCTGGAGTCTATGGGAAGCCGGTGAAGTGCCCGACCAAGAGGAGCTGCAGACACGGAGCTTTGTATGGTAGATAAGTATAGCGGACGTGTTCATTATGGATTGGAGACAGACGGGTGATAGGATGGCCAGCGAGGAGAGAGTTGCAGTAGTCAAGGAGAGATATGATGAGAGAGTGAATAAGAATTTTAGTTGTGTCTTGTGTGAGGTAGTGGCGAATCTTGGAGATGTTTTTTAGGTGAAAGTGACAAGATTTTGTGAGTGATTGAATGTGAGGAATGAAAGAGAGGGAAGGGTCCAGTAGGACCCCAAGACAGCGGGGCATGCTAGAGAGGGGGATGGTTCAGATGCAGGGAGGTAGATTTCAGTCGTCTGCATAGAGATGATACTGAAATCCCAAATAATTTATTAGATCACCAAGGGAGGATGTATAGATAGAGAAAAGGAGGGGGCCTAGGACTCAACCTTGGGGCACGCCGACAGTTAGAGGGCGAGGAGATAAAGAGGTGCCAGAGAAGGAGACACTAAATGTCCAATGTTCTAGATAAGATGTGAACCAAGAGAGAGCAGTGTCATGGATGCCAAGAGAGTGGAGAATTTGTATAAGAAGAGGGTGATCAACTGTGTCATAGGCAGCAAAGAGATCCAGGAGAATTAGGATAGAGGAATGACCCTTTGATTTGGCGGTTAGCAGGTCATTAGTGACTTCTGTGAGAGCTGTCTCTGTGGAGTGTTGGAATCTTATCATTACATTTATGGTATTACATTGTTTTATTTGGTTTCATCAATATATGTAGATATTTATGGGTTTGGTTATGGCCCTAGAAATGTAATACATACATATGGAGTCTATGTTCTTTCATAGATAGATAGATAGATAGATAGATAGATAGATAGATAGAGGGATAGATAGATAGATAGAGGGATAGATAGATAGATAGATAGATAGATAGATAGATAGATAGAGGGATAGATAGATAGATAGAGGGATAGATAGATAGATAGATAGATAGATAGATAGATAGATAGATAGATAGATAGATAGATAGATAGATAGAGACATGGATAGATAGATAGATAGAGACATGAATAGATAGATAGATAGATAGATAGATAGATAGATAGATAGATAGATAGATAGATAGATAGATAGAGGGATAGATAGATAGATAGATAGAGGGATAGAAAGATAGATAGATAGATAGATAGATAGATAGATAGATAGATAGATAGATAGATAGATAGAGACATGGATAGATAGATAGATAGATAGATAGATAGATAGATAGATAGAGACATGAATAGATAGATAGATAGATAGATAGATAGATAGATAGATAGATACATAGATAGATAGATAGATAGATAGATAGATAGATAGATAGATAGATAGATAGATAGATAGATAGATAGAGGGATAGATAGATAGATAGATACATAGATAGATAGATAGATAGATAGATAGATAGATAGATAGATAGATAGATAAAAAGATAGATAGATAGATAGATAGATAGATAGATAGACAGATAGATAGATAGATAGATAGATAGATAGATAGATAGATAGATAGATAGATAGATAGATAGATAGTTAGTTAGAGGGATAGAGAGATAGATAGATAGATAGATAGATAGATAGATAGATAGATAGATAGATAGATAGATAGATAGACAGATAGATAGATAGATAGATAGATAGATAGATAGATAGATAGATAGATAGATAGATAGATAGACAGATAGATAGATAGATAGATAGATAGATAGATAGATAGATAGATAGATAGATAGATAGATAGATAGATAGATAGATAGATGTATTTGCAGTGGCTTTTCTTCGGAGGGGATTCTGGGAGGACACATGTAAACAAGCAGATAAGGGGCATGTAACTATCACACACGTCTCGGTCATGAAATCTGATGCAGTCTCATTAGGGGCTGAAAGAGTTAAACAACTGCTAAGGTAACAAGCAGAACAACCTTCTCTCACGTGATCCCTGGAGCTCAAACCCAGGCGTCACCTTCAACCTCTCTCACGACTCTTATATCCACAGCCACTTGCACTGCCGATTACACTTGTAGAACAGGTGCAAAATAATAAGTATTAATACTAATACCAATAATACAAATAATATTAATAATACCAATAATACAAATAATACTAATAATACCAATAATACAAATAATACTAATAATACCAATAATACCAATAATACTAAAAATAGTAATAATAGTAATACTAGTAATAATAGTAATAATAGAAATAATACTAATAATACCAATAATACAAATAATACTAATAATACCAATAATACTAATAATACTAATAATACTACTACCGATACTAATAATACTAATATTACTAATAATACTAATTATACTACTACCAATACTAATAATACCATTAATACTAATAATACTAATAATACCAATAATACCATTAATACTAATAATAATAATAATACCAATAATACTAATAATACTAATAATAGTAATAATAGAAATAATACTAATAATACCAATAATACAAATAATACTAATAATACTAATAATACCAATAATACTAATAATACCAATACTAATAATACTAATATTACTAATAATACTAATTATACTAATAACAATACTAATAATACAAATAATACTACTACCAATACTAATAATACTAATAATACTACTACTAATACTAATAATACTAATAATACTAAAAATACTACTAATAATACTAATAATACTAATAATACTAATAATACTAATAATACTACTACTAATACTAATAATACTAATAATACTACTACTACTACTACCAATACTAATAATACTAATAATACTACTACCAATAATAATAATACTAATAATACTACTACCAATACTAATAATACCAATAATACTAATAATACTACTACCAATACTAATAATACCAATAATACTAATAATAATATTAATAATACTAATAATACTACTACCAATAACAATAATACTTATAATACTACTACCAATAACAATGATGGCTCTTCTCTTCTTTTGGTCCATTGCGCTATTTCAGCAACAAATTCATTTTATGCTCCGTCTGTTTGTTCCATAAATTTATTCTTTTATTCTCCAAAAATATAAAGTACCGATCTATAATTATGTAAATGGCCGTGAATAAGGGCGCTATGTACCGATGTAAATACATAAATAATTTAGGTTTGCATTGAAGTCTCACAGCCACGTAACTCACACGTCCAATTAAAATGCGCTCTGCGCGGAAATTACAGGAGATCTATTCAAAGAGCGCGGCTCCCTGTAATTTACTAATTAGGCTGATAATGGCGGTCCCACCCCCACATCCTCCTCACACATTCATCGTAAATCCCTCCGGAAGGAATATCCAAGCAGCTGAGAAATAACGGATAGCGATTCAGTGCTGTTTATTCATAATGTCGCTGCTGGTGGACATTGTACGGCCCAATGTGCCATATGCTAAGCAGATAAACACGGGGGGGGGGGGGTCACATTGGGGGAGAAGTCTGAGATAAGGCACCGTCTCTAATCCAGTGGTGGACAACAAAGTCCTTCTAGGGCCGTCATCGGGGAAGGCGTTCAATATCTTTTTGCTGTGCACAGGTGGACAAATCAAAACTAATAAAACCAAGTACCCCGGGCTGATTAAGAGAGATCCTGAAATCCTGGATTGTTGGTTGCCCTTGGCGATCCGAGGGGCCCATTAATTCTCCAATCAGAAATCCCCTCTCCCTAACTCTGCCTCGCCACGCCTCGTTTCCTCTCCCTCTCATATACACACCCTGTCAGTTATACCTGTGCTTGGCTTGTCCCTTCCATATGTCCTACTAAGGGCACGTATATCCTATAGAGTGACTACCTGGAGACCTGTCCGGTGTCCGTCGGTGCCCTGGGTGTTCTCTGGGCGTTGGTGGATTTGCTTCCAACATGCGGCAACATTATGGCTGAAATGTTTTTTTCTGGGAACTATATAATGTACAGGGGTTCAGGGTGTTCAGGGGATCAGAGGTTTTGGGGTTCAGGGGTTTAGGGGGTTCAGGGGATCAGGGGGTTCAGAGGTTTTGGGGATCAGGGGATCAGGGGTTCAGAGGTTTTGAGGATCAGGGGTTCAGGGGTTCAGGGGTTCAGAGAAGTATTTTCACATTTTCTAATGAACAATAAACATTAAGGAGCCATCTGTACTAAAGGATGGAAAACTTTTAGGGAGCGTCTTAGAAGGACATATGCAAGTGGCAAGTCATAAAGTTATAGAAGAAAATATAATGGCCGCGTTACCGCCAATAAAACAAATGTAAGCGTCCTAAATGTATTATATCCCGTGTCTAAAGTAAGAAATACTACATACACATCACTTCCATCACAGTCAAGTCCTTATATTTAATGTCAAAGATAACTCAAACCTATAAAAAGGGTATTTAAATCTCACAGAATACTAGACAAAGGCGGCCTATCCTGCCTATCCTGCCCATCCTGCCCATCCTGCCTATCCTGCCCATCCTGCCCATCCTGCCTATCCTGCCCATCCTGCCTATCCTGCCCATCCTGCCCATCCTGCCCATCCTGCACATGCTGCCCATCCTGCCCATCCTGCCTATCCTGCCCATCCTGCCCATCCTGCCCATCCGGCCTATCCTGCCCATCCTGCCCACCCTGCCTATCCTGCCTATCCTGCCCATCCTGCACATGCTGCCCATCCTGCCCATCCTGCCTATCCTGCCCATCCTGCCCATCCTGCCCATCCTGCCCACCCTGCCTATCCTGCCCATCCTGCCCATCCTGCCCATCCTGCCTATCCTGCCCATCCTGCCCATCCTGCCTATCCCGCCCAAACTT
>JAPZIH010000692.1:437356-502356 GCA_027410445.1 Discoglossus pictus | reverse complement strand
TATAAAATCCTTTTAATCAAAAATAATTGGGCTATATTGCAAAAAATGACTGACTTGTCGGGTTCAGTTCATGGAGACATCAAAGGGTTCAAGCAATAAGCCTTGGAGAATGTATGTATAATTTATCAATGGTCATTTGATTTTGATTTTAATCATTTAATGCAACAGGTGGATAAGCCCTAACACATAGATATGTTACTGCACTAATTACTATGTACAGCTGCTAGAATAAAGGTTAATAATATAAATTATAGGGATACTCAAATGGATTTTCTCATGGTGTTAAAATAAAATGAATTAAAAATGTACAAATTTAAAAAAATCTAAAGGTTTAGTACAAAATGTCAATAAAATGCTGCAATTAGGTACAATGATTTCCATTTTCCAACTTGCACATAAGAACAGGTTAATATTTTGTGGTAGGAGACCAATGTGCCGATCCTGAGCTGGTAAACCTACAAACAAACTATTTTTAAGAATAATATATATATACATTTTATTTTATTTAATAATACTTTTAGACGGGACAATTGTATTTATAGCTTCAATAGATAAATATGTGTTTATTTTGTGTTTACATATTATATATTTATATGCAATGCATTAGAGCATTTGTTCCTAGTCAGCGTGGTTTTGTGATGACAAGTACAAGCATAGTTTAGGGCAAGCACAATATTATTATTATTATCATTTATTTGTAACGCGCCAACATATTCCGTAGCGCTATACACGGGTTACGATCAAGGCAATAGCAATATAAGTATTAACACGTTCCAAAGGATGGAGGGTCCTGTCTTTGAGCTTAGAATCCGGTGTCCAAAGTGCTCTCCCCAAAGCACTGCGCAAGATTGAAAACTCACAAACTTACGATATGATATAACTTACTATTAAAATGTCTGATAAGTGGGGGATCAGGGCTTGATGTTTGTCATAGATGGTAAGCTGTGGGTAGTTAGGGAAGTTCTTGCATCGTGGATTAGAGACGTAGGTGTGTGCGCTATCGTTGAGGGATAGCTTTATGTAGCTAATGACCTGCTGACCTTTCATACTGAATCCCTTAATGACCTGCTGATCTTTCATACTGGATCCCTTAATGACCTGCTGACCTTTCATACTGGATCCCTTAATGACCTGCTGACCTTTCATACTGGATCCCTTAATGAGCTGCTGACCTTTCATACCGGATCCCTTAATGACCTGCTGACCTTTCATACCGGATCCCTTAATGACCTGCTGATCTTTCATACCGGATCCCCTAATGACCTTCTGACCTTTCATACCGGATCCCTTAATGACCTGCTGATCTTTCATACCGGATCCCCTAATGACCTTCTGACCTTTCATACCGGATCCCTTAATGACCTGCTGACCTTTCATACTGGATCCCCTAATGACCTTCTGACCTTTCATACCGGATCCCTTAATGACCTGCTGACCTTTCATACTGGATCCCTTAATGACCTGCTGATCTTTCATACCGGATCCCCTAATGACCTTCTGACCTTTCATACCGGATCCCTAGGCCTGGGACATGTTATTTGATTCACATCTCTTTTCCTTGTGCCTAATTTAAAGCACTGGAGATACTATATTTCGAGGTGAACCTTACACCTAACTTAAAATCAGACAACTGCTTGGCACTTCTATGTGTTTAGTGCGTAAGCGGGAGGAAGAAAAGTCCCTAATTTACATATCCAGCAGTCAGCTGAGAACAATTAGTTTTAACAGGAGTCCTTTCTGACGAGACATAAATAGAATTTCTGAAATTACTGCTAATCCAGAAAAAAAATCTCAGGCTGAGATATTTAAAAAATCCTGATTTATTTAGAATCTCTAAGTGGATCCATCTCTGTAACGCACGGGGCGTTCTGGGGAAACGCGCGGTGTGAGGTCTCCCTACTGATTTTGATGAATAGCCATGATTTTTGTTTTCAAATTAAGATTAAAGCTCTGGGGAAGCAGTTTGTTAATTACAAGCACATGAAAAAAAGACGCTTGTTGTGATGCTAAGTTGGTGGTTTTTTCCCCGTTGGTGAAATTAAGAGCAATTTGTATTATCTCTGCGGCAGATATTTTTTGCGTGGGAAGTTAGATTACAGGTAATAGGCCCTTGAAGGGTTCATTACAATTAGTAGGTAAAGTCAAGGCTTCCAAAAGTCAAGATGATGAGTAAGACGAACTAAACTGAAGTATTATTACTTATCGTGACTTTTCTTTTTTTTTATTTTTTTTATTTATTTCTTTATTTTTTCTTTATTAATTTTTTTTTTTTCAATGTGCTGGAGTGCTCAGAGAAGCCATTTTCAGATCCCCCCGCCTTGAGGGCTTGAGGATTCATTTCGTCTTCTGGGCTCCAACCAAAAGGTACAGGATACCAGATGACCCGTTTCACCCCCGTCACCCTAGGAATGAGGGGGGCCTTTCCACCATCTACAGGTTGGAGCCCTCGGATGTGGCGAATCTTCACCAGGGGGACAGCTGCCACCAGTCCACCCTGGATCCGACAACTGGGGGAGCAGCTGCCACCAACACCACCCAGGTCCATCCAACGGATCCTCAAACAGGAGGCCGCCCTCCAGGCATGGGGAATCCTTCAGTGACTTTTCATGTGTTGGTCTCAGAGGTTCTCACACTATGGTCCGTTCGCCACAAGTAGTCCATGGACTCTCTCCAGGTGGTTCATGATACAACAGGAATTAAAAACAAGATGAAAAAGAAAAATCACAAAATGAATATACGCCCAATTTTATGATTTATAAGGACACTGAGTACATTCTGGGATCCATCACCCTTTTCTGAGTTTGCTCACTTTTTCTTTCCCTAAATCCCATATAGAAGACAAAATCAGACTTTTTGAAGTTTTATTTAGAAGTTTTACCTCGTAACATCCAAGTAAAAAAAAGCGAAGTTTCCAAAAAATAAAACAAATGGAACCTCTGTCTTGGATAAGAAAAGCCCCTCGAGATAATACTTGGTGGAAGCCCTTGTTGCACGAGTTACGTCTCTGCCGACTTTATATTATTTGCTTGTTCCTCCTAATAGAACTGCTCAAGCTCAGTCAAACTCGGTTGGCTGCCATCTTACTCCCATCAAACATCTTTGAATGACTTTAAGGACAAGGCTGTGACAAGGCCACTCAGGGGCCCTCTCCTTCCCGTCCTTCGGCCACTGTACAGTTACTTTGGTTCATATTCATGAAAAAAGAAAAAGCATCTTCCTATGGCTGAGCAAGCAGGGTTTCTTCAAGCATTTGCCTGTATTTTTAAACATCCATCTTCCTCATTGCCCAACTGGAGAGAACCTCCCCACAAGATGCTGCCACCACAATGATTTAGATATGGTGATCTTTGGATGGTGAGATGTATTGAGATGGGCAGAATATTCAATATGGTTCTCATCTGACCTCGGCACTCTTTGCCACTTGGCCAAAGCTTCATTACGATGCATTTTAACAAAACACAAACGTTTTATACCAGACTGATATTGTTGTCATGTGGACCCAATGACCGGCCTTTGCCATAATGGTCTCCAGCTCCTTCAAATGTGGCACTGGGATCAGTTTCCTCCTTGGATGTATCGCCTTTTATAGGTAAGATCTGTTCATCGCCATATGCATTCCACTTCTTAAAGGTGGCCGTGACCAAACTCCATGGAATACTTTAAGTAATTTCAAAATCTTTTTATACCCGTCTCCTGTCTTTCCTCACTTTTATCTTGAAGCTCATTTGAAAGCACCTTAAAGTGGATTTTTTTTCTTTGAAATGCACTTCCAGGACCTGGAATCCACTAGAAATGACCCACTGAAAGTCACCACATGCATTATATATATATATATATATATATATGTATTTATGCCCTTCTCTCTCTCACATTGTCTCCATTTTCCTCTCCCTCCCCCTCTCTCTTTCTCCCCTCTCTTTCCATGTCTCTCCCCCTCTTCACCTCCCTTCTTCCTCTCCCTCCCTCCTACGGCCCATTCTCTGAATGGAGGGGATCATGCTCTGCTTCAGTATGTCACAGTACATGTTGGCATTAATAGACTGTAGCCCCCCAGTGCCGGCAGCACTCATGCAGGCCCAGACCATGACACTCCCCCCACCAAAAGTATCCATCTATACCGAGGAAAGGTAGATTAAATAATCCCTAAATGACAGATAAATAGATTAGGCAAAAATGGCACAAAAACACTGATATGAGATGAAACCCTCAGTTTGAACATAAACAGCGACGCAGAGAGAGTGGAGGCAGCATCTGACATCAGCAGGTAAATGCGTATCGGGGGAATCAACACAACATATTATAGAAAACATATATACACATAGACATACGTGTATATATGTTTATGAACCTGTGACGCTCTGGTGACCTCCATGTCCATGAGGGTTAAGGCCGTGCTGGAAAATAATGGCGTCCAAACAAAATATTGCCACTTTGGTCCCAATCTGGACATTTCCCCTTAGGGGTGTACTCACTTTTGTTGCCAACGGTTTAGATATTAATGGCCGTGTGTTGAGTTATTTTGAGGGGACAGCACATTTACACTGTTATACAGGCCGTACACTTACTACTTCACATTGAAGCAGAGCGGCATGTCCTCAGTGTTGTCACATGAGAAGATATAATAACATATGTACATGTGAGGGGTGTACTGACTTGCGTGAGATACTGTATATATATATATTCACATATAATAGTTGTCAAACTACGAATCGCGTGCCTCGCGAAGCGAGAAGCCACATTTGCGGAGGTGGAGGCTCTACGGCGCCTCACAAGCGGTTACAAACAGCCACAGAAGCGGCACTACCAAAAATACATCTAACACGCAATCACTACATATGGACTTACATAAAAAAATATGCGCACCTGAAAACATTAAAAACACAATAAATACACACAAAAAATACATAAAAATCTTACCCACAGCAAGGGGCACCCAGGACCTCTAAAACTGAAGTTACGCCTCAATTTAAGTCCAAATTCCTGAGTTTAGACACCCGAAAATCCCCTAAGCGAGAGAAAAAATGGCTGCCGAAAAAAACAAAAACGGAGGCTCCACGACCCTAAAGCTGCAAAACACCGCCAAACACATACGGATTTTCAAAAAAGCCGTACAAGCTAAAGATACACTTTTAGCAAGGACGCTACATCATCCACACCCGCGTACCACATACACATTCACCTCCATTTTACATTAACTTACAGAATGCGGAAGTACCCAGCTACCCTAACGGCCTCCACTCGCGCACGCAGCCTATTTACACTACACACTGCGCACATTGCTGACACTTACACCTCAGCGCCACAACACTGCAAACCTACATTGTATGCTGCAGCAACATCACAACAGATTGTCAGCTCTTCAGCACAATGCTTCCTGCATATATTACTTACACATAGGTAAAGTATATTCATTTATTCAGTATGTCATCGGCATACAAGACATATACACAAAAAATAACAAAAATAAAAAATTATCGCAATAAACACAAAAGACATTCACTGTGGACCTCACAACGAGCGCCAACGCTGCTCATACCACACAAACTACACCAGGGAACAGCCTTGCAGTAAGCGCAAAAAGCAGATCAGCGCCGACCTTACAAGGACAGCAAAAGCCCCTGTAATAACAAAACAAAAACATCCAACAGTCGCGCAATGAGCGCCGAAGGCGCTTATTGTGATGCATGTGATGAGCGCCGAAGGCACTCAGCGCAAGCCTCGCAATGAGTGCCGAAGGTCCTAACGGTAAAAAACATTTTACATTATGTCTAAAACATTATTCGCTGGCTTACAATTTCATGCCCGTCATTTTTTGACGGGCAATTCGCTAGTTATATACATATATACACCCACAGATTAGTAACACTACGCCCTGATAACTGACTGAGGTAAAGGGGATAATATCCCGACAACAATGGAGGTGATTGAAGACTGTAGCTGGGAGTGGGCTTTATGCGCATTATATACCACATAACCATGAGGTACTTTAAGGTCTTGTGATGCGCCTTCTCTCTCCTTCCTATTTTTGTCTTGTACGTGACTCCACCAAGTGACGGCAGCACTACCCGAATCAGAAGGACTACGCTCCCAGTCGCACATGTCTAGGCGCCAGCTGCTGGGGGACATTATCATTTTATTATAGCGTCCGAGACCCCCCAGTAAATAAGTTCCACGTTGGCTCATCTTATTATCTCTTTGCAACCTGATTATTCAGGAATACTGGCAATATTTATCGTATTTCGCACAAGCCTGGCGCTAATGATTCCTGATTATAGGGGGAGCAGGATCCGGAGCTCCCACACTCAGTGGCTGCGCTATATATAGCCTGGAATCAATATGGAGGAGCCCTCGCGCCTGCACGCTCGCTGCAACCTTCCATTATTCAGCAAGCGCTGCCAAGAACAGCCACCCACCAGCCAGCCCTGCACACAAGCAAAGGAACATCCTTGGAAGACGCTTAGATGTCTGAAACATAGCGCTGCTTCCTGTCACTACAGAGCGCGTTAATCATTTAACAATCAAAAGCGGCGCAGTACGTCTAACTTAACCAGTAAGTGGCAGGTTCATATAAGGAATAACTTAAAGGGATGCTGCAAAGGATTATAAAAACCTTGATAACTTACTATTACAGTGGTCTTAGACTGTCATGGCTGCCCTGTGATCCCTCCTAATCACCCCTAATTATATGGTCTGCTAGTCAGCCAATCAGAGAAAGCATCCTGGGATGTTTTATTCCTTCAGGGGAAACTGCCTTACCTGTGATTGGCTGGACACATTATGTGATGAGGAAGGTAGAGCGCAGAGGAAGCAAGAGACAACTGAAAAGTAAGCTCTGCAATGATCTCATATCAAAATCATGTGTTTAGATGACAATATTAAAATAAATCCTTCAGAGTGTCCACTGGCGGCATACCAACAAACATGAGAAGAGGCAAGAATGTACTAGGCACCACTTCGGCTGGATGAGCACCAAAGCGAGGCGAGCCGTGTACGGCGCAGGACTTGGCCCGTCACTGCTACCTGTTTCCTGCCAGTAGAGGGTCATGATGAGCAGGGGGGAAGAGACACAGGGGAGGGGGTGAAGAGACACAAGGGAGGGGGTGAAGAGACACAGGGGGAAAGACACAGGGGAGGGGGGAAGAGACAAAGGTGGGGAGAGACACAGGGGACGGGGGGAAAAGACAAAGGGGGGGGAGACACAGGGGAGGGGGGAAGAGACAAAGGTGGGGAGAGACACAGGGGAGGGGGGAAGAGACACGGGGGGGAGAGACACAGGGGGGGAAGAGACAAAGGTGGGGAGAGACACAAGGGAGGGGGGAAGAGACAAAGGGGGGAGAGACACAGGGGAGGGGGGAAGAGACAAAGGTGGGGAGAGACACAGGGGAGGGGGGAAGAGACAAAGGGGGGGAGCGACACAGGGGGGGGGAAAGACAAAGGTGGGGAAGAGACACAGGGGAGGGTGGAAGAGACAAAGGGGCGAAGAAACACAGGGGAGGGGGAAAGGAGACACAAGGGAGGGAGAGGAGGGGGGAAATGAGACACAAGGGGGAAGTAGACATGGGGAGAGACCCGCAATGTGCTCACATTGGGTGGCAAACAGCATTGCCAGCCTTAACATTTTATTCCCGTCATTTTTGATGGGCAAGTATCTAGTATTATATATATTATTATACAACAGGCTCTTTCAAAGAACTAGACTTGATAATGGGAAAATATTTTAGAATGTAAATATTATATAAATAGATATTTTTATTTATTAAAAGGACCCCAGTAGTGTTCTAGGTAAATCAATTTTATTTGAACATAATTTATTTATTTTTATTTATTTTAACTTAATTTATATGTTTTGATGTTATTCTTACTATTTAGAGGATTACTTATTTTAAATAGGAAACATGTCCATGCCTCTGCTATTACACGCGGACGTCTAAGGGTTGGGTGTGAGATGATATTTATATTTCTGCAGGAGTGCAATGTATTTATTGCTGCAAGCTGCCTGTTTCAGGGCATAAGCCGGAGAGTGTAGGGTTAAATTCTAAAATACACAATTATTTAATAAATATATTTCCAATCTTCCACTTTTCCTCCATCTTCCACCACTTGTACCTTGAGGGACGTGTTATCTTTAACTTAGGGGGGCGAAGCTACTAGTGGTGCAGATGGTGCAGTGCACCAGGGCCCTCCTCTGAGGGGGGTGGCAGCTATGGAAAGGGGTCTTGGGGAGGGTTCCAGTTATGGGAAAGGGTATTACATAGGGGTCTTGGGGAGGGGCACTGAGTGAGTTGGTACCAAAGCGCAAACAAAAATGCCAGCCCCCTTGGAAGGAGGGTGCCAATTTTGGTTTTGCACCGGGGCCCTCCATTCTCTAGTTCCATCGCTGCTTTAACTATAAGTTGTCAGAAAATGATAAAACTACAAACATTAGGCTTCTCTTGTGTCTTATGCTTGCGGCTTACATAGGTGCTATTTTGTTACATACTCCCCTTGCAGTAATCCTTTTGATGACGCTCGGCTTGGCCCAACCTTTGGTCTTTCCCTCTTGTCTCACTGGTTTAGAGATTGAGTGGCGTGTGAGCATTGCAGTCTGGGAAACTGGGTGGGGACATGCAAATTAGTTCATAATAAATCCATGAGCCATTTTAAATGATTTATAGCATATATGATAAGGCAGATATAACGTCTGAGCCTAGCACGGGATGGACACGTCACTGTGACATATATTGGCTTATTAATAAGAAATAAACATGTGGGATGTGCTCTGTATTAAATACTATTGCAGTTGCTCAGTCGTTCCCTTGAGTCAGACTCTCTGTGACCCTATCTGTGACCCTATGAACCAAAGCTTGCCAGGCACAATTATGTCTCTGGGTGTGCTAATTCACTAAGTTATGTTGGCGAAGACACTGGAATGGGTTGCCAGTTCCTTCTCCAGTTGACTGTAATTTGTCTGACCCCTCTTCTATGACCTGCCCATCTTGAATCACCATGCACGGTATAGCTCGCAGCTTCATTGAAATACACGAGCCTCTTGCACCATGACAAGGTAGTGTTCCATAATAGATATAAGCTTCCTTATTCCTTGCACACGTACAGTGGGTAGAAAAAATATTTTCTCCACTTTATGATGACTGTCTTCACTGTGTTCCTTGGTATATCTAATGCCTTGGAAATTCTTTTGTACCCTTCTCCTGACTGATACCTTTTAACAATGAGATCCCTCTGATGCTTTGGAAGCTCTCTGTGGACCATGGCTTTTGTCGTGGGATGAGACTAAGAAAATTTCAGGAAAGACCAACTAGAGCAGCTGAACTTTATTTGGGGTTAATCAGAGGCACTTTAAAAGATGGCAGGTGTATGCTGACTCCTATTTAACACGATTTGGAATGTGATTGCTTAATTCTGAACACAGCTACATCCCCAGTTATAAAAGGGTGTGCAGACTTATGCAACCACGTTATTTTTTTTCTTCTTCCCTCCACCTAAAAGATTTCAGTTTGTTTTTCAATTGAGTTGTACAGTTTATAGGTCACATTAAAGGTGGAAAAAGTTCTGAAATGATTTATCTTTGTCTAATTTTTTGACAGCACAGAAACCTGACATTTTAACAGGGGTGTGTAGACTTTTTATATCCACTGTACATCACTAAAATACATTGAAATACACAACTTCATAACCATTTATTTTATAAAACATTTATTCATTAATATTTAATGTATTTTCCTTGTGGCGGCTACAATTACAGACATATATATTGTGATATAGACTTCTTATCTCCTTTTTAAGAGCTTTATCAATTCCTTAAAATATTTTTTTTCTACAAAATATGTTTTATTGATTTTAAGGGAAGTAATGTAATAGACTTGAGTTCAGGTAAATATGTAACAAATATATACAAAGAAACCTATAAAAAGGGAAACAATGAGCTGGAAAACACTGCAAAACATACAAAAACACGCCGTTAGAGATGTCGCGAATAGTTTGCCGGCGGACTATTCCCGGTGAACATAGCATGTTCGCGTTCGCGGCGGACTGCGAACATATGCGATATTCGACCCGCCCCCTATACTTTATCATTGAGCAAACTTTGACCCTGCAACTCACAGTCAGCAGACACATTCCAGCCAATCAGCATCATACCCTGCCTTCCAGACCCTTCTAACTCATGGACAGCAGCCATTTTGGAATCATAACTAACTTGCAGTCTTACTGAGAGGAGGCTGAGTGTAGGTGATATTGCATCAATAGGGAAAACCATAGCTAGGCTACTGTACACAGTGTGCAATACAGTCCTGAAGGACCATTTTGATCTCTGCTGCAAGGACACCCCTGTGTCTCTTCCCCCCCTTATCATCCTCCCCTCACCTTAGCACCCAACCCTAACACCCCTCACACTTATCCATAACACCCATCAACCTAACACCTAACCCTAACACCCCTCACACTTATCCCTAAGACCTAACACCCCTCACACTTATTCCTAACATGCCTCACCCTAACACCCCTTACACTTATCCTTAACACCCCTCACCCTAACACCTAACCCTAATACCCCTCGCACTTATCCCTAACACCCCTTACCCTAACCCTAACACCCCTCACACTTATCCCTAACACCTAACCCTAACATCCCTCACCCTAACACCTTACCCTAACACCCCTTACACTTATCCCTAACACCCCTCACCCTAACACCCCTCACACTTATCCCTAACACCTAACCCTAACATCACTCACCCTAACACCTAACCCTAACACCCCTTACACTTATCCCTAACACCCTTTACCCTAACCATAACACCCCTCACACTTATCCCTAACACCCCTCACCCTAACACCCCTCACACTTATCCCTAACACCTAACCCTAACATCCCTCACCCTAACACCTAACCCTAACACCCCTTACACTTATCTCTAACACCCCTTACCCTAACTCTAACACCCCTCACACTTATCCCTAACACCTAAACCTAACATCCCTCACCCTAACACCTAACACCCCTCACACTTATCGCTAACACCCCTTACCCTAACCCTAACACCCCTCACACTTATCCCTGACACCTAACCCTAACATCCCTCACCCTAACACCTAACCCTAACACCCCTTACACTTATCCCTAACACCCCTCACCCTAACCCTAACACCCCTCACACTTATCCCAAACACCCCTTACCCTAACCCTAACACCCCTCACACTTATCCCTAACACCTAACCCAAACATCCCTCACCCTAACACCTAACCCTAACACCCCTCACACTTATCCCTAAAACCCCTCACCCTAACTCTAACACCCCTCACACTTATCCCTAACACCTAACCCAAACATCCCTCACCCTAACACCTAACCCTAACACCCCTTACACTTATCCCTAACACCCCTCACCCTAACACCTATCCCTAACACCCCTCACCCTAACACCTAACCCTAACACCCCTCACACTTATCCCTAACACCCCTCACCCTAACCCTAACACCCCTCACACTTATCCCTAACACCTAACCCTAACATCCCTCACCCTAACACCTAACCCTAACACCCCTTACACTTATCCCTAACACCCCCCACACTTATCCCTAACACCCCTCACCCTAACACCTAACCCTAATACCCCCTTACACTTATCCCTAACACCCCTTACCCTAACACCCCTCACACTTATCCATGTGTCTCTTCCCCCCCTTATCATCAAGGGAGGGGGGAGGATGATGAGGGAGGGGGGAAGAGACACAGGGGAGAATGATGAGGGAGGGGGGAAACAGACACAGGGGAGGATGATGAGGGAGGGGGTAAAGATATACAGGGGAGGGTGATGAGGAAGGGGTGAAAGAGACACAGGGGAGGATGATGAGGGGGGGGAGAGACACAGGGGAGGATGATGAGGGAGGGGGAAAAGAGACACAGGGGAGGATGATGATGGAGGGGGGAAGAGACACAGGGGAGGATGATGAGGGAGGGAGTAAAGAGATACAGGGGAGGATGATGAGGGAGGGGGGATGAGACACGGGAGGGTGATGAGGAAGGGGGGAAAGAGACACAGGGGAGGATGATGAGGGAGGGGTGGAAGAGACACAGGGGAAGATGATGAGGGAAAAGAGACACAGGGGAGGATGATGAGGGAAGAGGGAAAGAGACACAGGGGAGGATGATGAGGGAGGGGGGGAAGAGAAACAGGGGAGGATGATGAGGGAGGGGGGAAAGAGACACAGGGGAGGATGATGAGGGAGGGGGTAAAGAGATACACCCTAACACCCCTTACACTTATCCCTAACACCCCTCACCCTAACCATAACACCCCTCACACTTATCCCTAACACCCCTCACCCTAACACCCCTCACACTTATCCCTAAGACCTAACCCTAACATCTCTCACCCTAACACCTAATCCTAACACCCCTTACACTTATCCCTAACACCCCTTACCCTAACTCTAACACCCCTCACACTTATCCCTAACACCTAAACCTAACATCCCTCACCCTAACACCTAACACCCCTCACACTTATCGCTAACACCCCTTACCCTAACCCTAACACCCCTCACACTTATCCCTAACACCTAACCCTAACATCCCTCACCCTAACACCTAACCCTAACACCCCTTACACTTATCCCTAACACCCCTCACCCTAACCCTAACACCCCTCACACTTATCCCTAACACCCCTTACCCTAACCCTAACACCCCTCACACTTATCCCTAACACCTAACCCAAACATCCCTCACCCTAACACCTAACACTAACACCCCTCACACTTAAACCCCAAAACCCCTCACCCTAACTCTAACACCCCTCACACTTATCCCTAACACCTAACCCAAACATCCCTCACCCTAACACCTAACCCTAACACCCCTTACACTTATCCCCAACACCCCTCACCCTAATACCTATCCCTAACACCCCTCACCCTAACCCTAACACCCCTCACACTTATCCCTAACACCTAACCCTAACATCCCTCACCCTAACACCTAACCCTAACACCCCTTACACTCATCCCTAACACCCCCCACACTTATCCCTAACACCCCTCACCCTAACACCTATCCCTAACACCCCTTACCCTAACACCCCTCACACTTATCCGTGTGTCTCTTCCCCCCCTTATCATCAAGGGAGGGGGGAGGATAATGAGGGATGGGGGAAGAGACACAGGGGAGAATGATGAGGGAGGGGGGAAACAGACACAGGGGAGGATGATGAGGGAGGGGGTAAAGATATACAGGGGAGGGTGATGAGGAAGGGGTGAAAGAGACACAGGGGAGGATGATGAGGGGGGGGGGAGAGACACAGGGGAAGATGATGAGGGAGGGGGAAAAGAGATACAGGGGAGGATGATGAGGGAGGGGGGATGAGACACGGGAGGGTGATGAGGAAGGGGGGAAAGAGACACAGGGGAGGATGATGAGGGAGGGGTGGAAGAGACACAGGGGAAGATGATGAGGGAAAAGAGACACAGGGGAGGATGATGAGGGAAGAGGGAAAGAGACACAGGGGAGGATGATGAGGGAGGGGGGGGAGAGACACAGGGGAGGATGATGAGGGAGGGGGGAAAGAGACACAGGGGAGGATGATGATGGAGGGGGGGAAGAGACACAGGGGAGGATGATGAGGGAGGGGGTAAAGAGATACACCCTAACACCCCTTACACTTATCCCTAACACCCCTCACCCTAACCATAACACCCCTCACACTTATCCCTAACACCCCTCACCCTAACACCCCTCACACTTATCCCTAACACCTAACCCTAACATCACTCACCCTAACACCTAACCCTAACACCCCTTACACTTATCCCTAACACCCCTTACCCTAACCCTAACACCCCTCACACTTATCCCTAAAACCCCTCACCCTAACTCTAACACCCCTCACACTTATCCCTAACACCTAACCCAAACATCCCTCACCCTAACACCTAACCCTAACACCCCTTACACTTATCCCTAACACACCTCACCCTAACACCTATCCCTAACACCCCTCACCCTAACACCTAACCCTAACACCCCTCACACTTATCCCTAACACCCCTCACCCTAACCCTAACACCCCTCACACTTATCCCTAACACCTAACCCTAACATCCCTCACCCTAACACCTAACCCTAACACCCCTTACACTTATCCCTAACACCCCCCACACTTATCCCTAACACCCCTTACCCTAACACCTAACCCTAATACCCCCTCACACTTATCCCTAACACCCCTTACCCTAACACCCCTCACACTTATCCGTGTGTCTCTTCCCCCCCTTATCATCAAGGGAGGGGGGGAGGATGATGAGGGAGGGGGGAAGAGACACAGGGGAGAATGATGAGGGAGGGGGGAAACAGACACAGGGGAGGATGATGAGGGAGGGGGTAAAGATATACAGGGGAGGGTGATGAGGAAGGGGTGAAAGAGACACAGGGGAGGATGATGAGGGGGGGGGGGGAGAGACACGGGGGAAGATGATGAGGGAGGGGGAAAAGAGACACAGGGGAGGATGATGATGGAGGGGGGAAGAGACACAGGGGAGGATGATGAGGGAGGGAGTAAAGAGATACAGGGGAGGATGATGAGGGAGGGGGGATGAGACACGGGAGGGTGATGAGGAAGGGGGGAAAGAGACACAGGGGAGGATGATGAGGGAGGGGTGGAAGAGACACAGGGGAAGATGATGAGGGAAAAGAGACACAGGGGAGGATGATGAGGGAAGAGGGAAAGAGACACAGGGGAGGATGATGAGGGAGGGGGGGGAGAGACACAGGGAAGGATGATGAGGGAGGGGGGAAAGAGACACAGGGGAGGATGATGATGGAGGGGGGAAGAGACACAGGGGAGGATGATGAGGGAGGGGGTAAAGAGATACACCCTAACACCCCTCACCCTAACCATAACACCCCTCACACTTATCCCTAACACCCCTCACCCTAACACCCCTCACACTTATCCCTAACACCTAACCCTGACATCCCTCACCCTAACACCTAACCCTAACACCCCTGACACTTATCCCTAACACCCCTTACCCTAACTCTAACACCCCTCACACTTATCCCTAACACCTAAACCTAACATCCCCCACCCTAACACCTAACACCCCTCACACTTATCGCTAACACCCCTTACCCTAACCCTAACACCCCTCACACTTATCCCTGACACCTAACCCTAACATCCCTCACCCTAACACCTAACCCTAACACCCCTTACACTTATCCCTAACACCCCTCACACTTATCCCTAACACCCCTTACCCTAACCCTAACACCCCTCACACTTATCCCTAACACCTAACCCAAACATCCCTCACCCTAACACCTAACCCTAACACCCCTCACACTTATCCCTAAAACCCCTCACCCTAACTCTAACACCCCTCACACTTATCCCTAACACCTAACCCAAACATCCCTCACCCTAACACCTAACCCTAACACCCCTTACACTTATCCCTAACACCCCTCACCCTAACACCTATCCCTAACACCCCTCACCCTAACACCTAACCCTAACACCCCTCACACTTATCCCTAACACCCCTCACCCTAACCCTAACACCCCTCACACTTATCCCTAACACCTAACCCTAACATCCCTCACCCTAACACCTAACCCTAACACCCCTTACACTTATCCCTAACACCCCCCACACTTATCCCTAACACCCCTTACCCTAACACCCCTCACACTTATCCGTGTGTCTCTTCCCCCCCTTATCATCAAGGGAGGGGGGAGGATGATGAGGGATGGGGGAAGAGACACAGGGGAGAATGATGAGGGAGGGGGGAAACAGACACAGGGGAGGATGATGAGGGAGGGGGTAAAGATATACAGGGGAGGGTGATGAGGAAGGGGTGAAAGAGACACAGGGGAGGATGATGAGGGGGGGGAGAGACACAGGGGAAGATGATGAGGGAGGGGGAAAAGAGACACAGGGGAGGATGATGATGGAGGGGGGAAGAGACACAGGGGAGGATGATGAGGGAGGGAGTAAAGAGATACAGGGGAGGATGATGAGGGAGGGGGGATGAGACACGGGAGGGTGATGAGGAAGGGGGGAAAGAGACACAGGGGAGGATGATGAGGGAGGGGTGGAAGAGACACAGGGGAAGATGATGAGGGAAAAGAGACACAGGGGAGGATGATGAGGGAAGAGGGAAAGAGACACAGGGGAGGATGATGAGGGAGGGGGGGAAGAGACACAGGGGAGGATGATGAGGGAGGGGGGAAAGAGACACAGGGGAGGATGATGATGGAGGGGGGAAGAGACACAGGGGAGGATGATGAGGGAGGAGGTAAAGAGATACACCCTAACACCCCTTACACTTATCCCTCACACCCCTCACCCTAACCATAACACCCCTCACACTTATCCCTAACACCCCTCACCCTAACACCCCTCACACTTATCCCTAACACCTAACCCTAACATCCCTCACCCTAACACCTAACCCTAACACCCCTTACACTTATCCCTAACACCCCTTACCCTAACCCTAACACCCCTCACACTTATCCCTAAAACCCCTCACCCTAACTCTAACACCCCTCACACTTATCCCTAACACCTAACCCAAACATCCCTCACCCTAACACCTAACCCTAACACCCCTTACACTTATCCCTAACACCCCTCACCCTAACACCCCTCACACTTATCCCTAACACCCCTCACCCTAACCCTAACACCCCTCACACTTATCCCTAACACCTAACCCTAACATCCCTCACCCTAACACCTAACCCTAACACCCCTTACACTTATCCCTAACACCCCCCACACTTATCCCTAACACCCCTCACCCTAACACCTAACCCTAATACCCCCTTACACTTATCCCTAACAC
Source organism: Discoglossus pictus (assembly GCA_027410445.1). Taxonomy (NCBI): domain Eukaryota; kingdom Metazoa; phylum Chordata; class Amphibia; order Anura; family Alytidae; genus Discoglossus; species Discoglossus pictus. Next base: position 485,504 of record JAPZIH010000692.1, on the reverse strand, counting down.
CCCTTACCCTAACACCCCTCACACTTATCCATGTGTCTCTTCCCCCCCTTATCATCAAGGGAGGGGGGAGGATGATGAGGGAGGGGGGAAGAGACACAGGGGAGAATGATGAGGGAGGGGGGAAACAGACACAGGGGAGGATGATGAGGGAGGGGGTAAAGATATACAGGGGAGGGTGATGAGGAAGGGGTGAAAGAGAAACAGGGGAGGATGATGAGGGGGGGGGGAGAGACACAGGGGAAGATGATGAGGGAGGGGGAAAAGAGACACAGGGGAGGATGATGATGGAGGGGGGAAGAGACACAGGGGAGGATGATGAGGAAGGGGGGAAAGAGACACAGGGGAGGATGATGAGGGAGGGGTGGAAGAGACACAGGGGAAGATGATGAGGGAAAAGAGACACAGGGGAGGATGATGAGGGAAGAGGGAAAGAGACACAGGGGAGGATGATGAGGGAGGGGGGGGAAGAGACACAGGGGAGGATGATAAGGGAGGGGGGAAAGAGACACAGGGGAGGATGATGATGGAGGGGGGAAGAGACACAGGGGAGGATGATGAGGGAGGGGGTAAAGAGATACACCCTAACACCCCTTACACTTATCCCTAACACCCCTCACCCTAACCATAACACCCCTCACACTTATCGCTAACACCCCTTACCCTAACCCTAACACCCCTCACACTTATCCCTAAAACCCCTCACCCTAACTCTAACACCCCTCACACTTATCACTAACACCTAACCCAAACATCCCTCACCCTAACACCTAACCCTAACACCCCTTACACTTATCCCTAACACCCCTCACCCTAACACCTATCCCTAACACCCCTCACCCTAACACCTAACCCTAACACCCCTCACACTTATCCCTAACACCCCTCACCCTAACCCTAAGACCCCTCACACTTATCCCTAACACCTAACCCTAACATCCCTCACCCTAACACCTAACCCTAAGACCCCTCACACTTATCCCTAACACCTAACCCTAACATCCCTCACCCTAACACCTAACCCTAACACCCCTTACACTTATCCCTAACACCCCTCACCCTAACACCTATCCCTAACACCCCTCACCCTAACACCTAACCCTAACACCCCTCACACTTATCCCTAACACCCCTCACCCTAACCCTAAGACCCCTCACACTTATCCCTAACACCTAACCCTAACATCCCTCACCCTAACACCTAACCCTAAGACCCCTCACACTTATCCCTAACACCTAACCCTAACATCCCTCACCCTAACACCTAACCCTAACACCCCTTACACTTATCCCTAACACCCCCCACACTTATCCCTAACACCCTAACACTTATCCCTATCACCCTAACACTTATCCCTAACACCCCTTACCCTAACACCCCTCACACTTATCTGTGTGTCTCTTCCCCCCCTTATCATCAAGGGAGGGGGGAGGATGATGAGGGATGGGGGAAGAGACACAGGGGAGAATGATGAGGGAGGGGGGAAACAGACACAGGGGAGGATGATGAGGGAGGGGGTAAAGATATACAGGGGAGGGTGATGAGGAAGGGGTGAAAGAGACACAGGGGAGGATGATGAGGGGGGGGGAGAGACACAGGGGAAGATGATGAGGGAGGGGGAAAAGAGACACAGGGGAGGATGATGATGGAGGGGGTAAAGATATACAGGGGAGGGTGATGAGGAAGGGGTGAAAGAGAAACAGGGGAGGATGATGAGGGGGGGGGAGAGACACAGGGGAAGATGATGAGGGAGGGGGAAAAGAGACACAGGGGAGGATGATGATGGAGGGGGAAGAGACACAGGGGAGGATGATGAGGGAGGGGGTAAAGAGATACAGGGGAGGATGATGAGGGAGGGGGGATGAGACACGGGAGGGTGATGAGGAAGGGGGGAAAGAGACACAGGGGAGGATGATGAGGGAGGGGTGGAAGAGACACAGGGGAAGATGATGAGGGAAAAGAGACACAGGGGAGGATGATGAGGGAAGAGGGAAAGAGACACAGGGGAGGATGATGAGGGAGGGGGGGGAAGAGACACAGGGGAGGATGATGAGGGAGGGGGGAAAGAGACACAGGGGAGGATGATGATGGAGGGGGGAAGAGACACAGGGGAGGATGATGAGGGAGGGGGTAAAGAGATACACCCTAACACCCCTTACACTTATCCCTAACACCCCTCACCCTAACCATAACACCCCTCACACTTATCGCTAACACCCCTTACCCTAACCCTAACACCCCTCACACTTATCCCTAACACCTAACCCAAACATCCCTCATCCTAACACCTAACCCTAACACCCCTCACACTTATCCCTAAAACCCCTCACCCTAACTCTAACACCCCTCACACTTATCACTAACACCTAACCCAAACATCCCTCACCCTAACACCTAACCCTAACACCCCTTACACTTATCCCTAACACCCCTCACCCTAACACCTATCCCTAACACCCCTCACCCTAACACCTAACCCTAACACCCCTCACACTTATCCCTAACACCCCTCACCCTAACCCTAAGACCCCTCACACTTATCCCTAACACCTAACCCTAACATCCCTCACCCTAACACCTAACCCTAACACCCCTTACACTTATCCCTAACACCCCCCACACTTATCCCTAACACCCTAACACTTATCCCTATCACCCTAACACTTATCCCTAACACCCCTTACCCTAACACCCCTCACACTTATCTGTGTGTCTCTTCCCCCCCTTATCATCAAGGGAGGGGGGAGGATGATGAGGGATGGGGGAAGAGACACAGGGGAGAATGATGAGGGAGGGGGGAAACAGACACAGGGGAGGATGATGAGGGAGGGGGTAAAGATATACAGGGGAGGGTGATGAGGAAGGGGTGAAAGAGACACAGGGGAGGATGATGAGGGGGGGGGAGAGACACAGGGGAAGATGATGAGGGAGGGGGAAAAGAGACACAGGGGAGGATGATGATGGAGGGGGGAAGAGACACAGGGGAGGATGATGAGGGAGGGAGTAAAGAGATACAGGGGAGGATGATGAGGGAGGGGGGATGAGACACGGGAGGGTGATGAGGAAGGGGGGAAAGAGACACAGGGGAGGATGATGAGGGAGGGGTGGAAGAGACACAGGGGAGGATGATGAGGGAAAAGAGACACAGGGGAGGATGATGAGGGAAGAGGGAAAGAGACACAGGGGAGGATGATGAGGGAGGGGGGGAAAGAGACACAGGGGAGGATGATGAGGGAGGGGGGAAAGAGACACAGGGGAGAATGATGATGGAGGGGGGAAGAGACACAGGGGAGGATGATGATGGAGGGGGGAAGAGACACAGGGGAGGATGATGAGGGAGGGTGTAGAGAGATACAAGGGAGGATGATGAGGGAGGGGAAAAGAGATACAGGGGAGGATGAACACGGACATTAAAATAAGGAGTATTCTAGCTATGTCTTCTGAGGATCAGCAATCAATGTCGGTCCGGTCATTTGCGCGACATTGCGTACGCTAGATTATACAATTTTACACTATTTAGCTCCACATAATAATATCTAAAGTCACATCCGCTAATTTGTGATCACGGTTATAAATCAATTTAATATAAATAATGAATATATTAAAATGTCTAAATAGATATTATTCCATCACAAATACATGCCATTATCTTACATTGACAAATAAATATATATTTACCTTCTGCCGTTTCCATACGAGAGATCGAAAGAGAAGAAAAGAGCACAAATAATGCCAGATTAGTAAAATATGTCGTAACTTTATAGGATTCCAACATTTTCTTAATGTTATTGGTTTAAATCGGAGCCTCAATTATTCCCTTCTATGTAATCGTGATATAAGGCGCTCAACCAGAGAATGAACGTCCTTAATAGGCTAGTACTATGGACATGATGACCCTCACTTGTGCCCTTCACATAAAGAGAAATATCCTGTAGTATATCAGTCTGTTCCCACTCACTAGAGTGATCCAGCCCCAAAATACCAGGCAATTCTACCCTGACCAGGAGAAATAACAAACCCCAGACGTATGTTTCAGCCTCTCTGGGCCTCGTCAGGGAGGTGCAGCTGATATATTCCTAAAGCCTTAGGCAGTTCAGCCACACCTCATTGACGAGTCCCAATTCTACCTGTTCAGGGTAGAATTGCCTGGTATTTCAGGGCTGGATTACTCTAGTGAGTGCAACCAGACTGATATACTACAGGATATTTCTCCCTGTGAGGGGCACAAGTTCTTGTCCATAGAAGTAACTTATTACGGACAGTTTGTTCTCTGAGCGCCTCAGACTTTGTTGTTTTGTTTATTTTTAAGAACGCACAAGAGTAACAGATTTTCACCTCTTGGAACCTCCCCATTTCTTCCTTTTCTTCTTCATGCAGGGTGCCATGTTTCACAGCTGTGACCTAAGGCCACACCAACAGGGTAAAAGCTTCACATTATCGGTTCAATGCTGCTACAAGCAAACAGTATCATGCTGTGTGTCTATTCGCAGAAGCATGAGACACCGATGACGGCCCTGTGGGTATGACCTTAGATCACAGCTGTGAAATATGGCACCCTACATGGCCAGAACAGGAAAAAAGCGAGAGGCGCTATAAGGTCAGAGTCTGATACTCGGGGTGAAGCGACATTTTATATAAGAATGATTAATTACCAATTACATTAAAATATTTATATACATTTTTTTTCACCCTTTAATCTTAGCTGTATATATTGGGGGGTCTTATATGGCAATAAAGGGAAACGCGCAATGTGGGCTCATTATAAATCCTAGTTGTTGGACACGATGTCTGGTAAATGTCCTTCAATGTTAGAACTAACAATATAGTGATATATATAAAAAAACTGCACTCAGGGATGCGACCGGGTAACAGGAACACAGGAGGGTAACAGGAACACAGGAGGGTAACAAGAACACCGGAGGGTAACAGGAACACCGGAGGGTAACGGGAACACCGGAGGGTAACAGGAGCACAGGAGGGTAACGGGAACACCGGAGGGTAACAAGAACACTGGAGGGTAACAAGAACACCGGAGGGTAACAGGAACACAGGAGGGTAACAGGAACACCGGAGGGTAACAGGAACACAGGAGGGTAACAGGAACACCGGAGGGTAACAGGAACACCGGAGGGTAACAAGAACACCGGAGGGTAACGGGAACACCGGAGGGTAACAGGAACACAGGAGGGTAACAGGAACACAGGAGGGTAACAGGAACACCGGAGGGTAACAGGAACACCGGAGGGTAACAAGAACACCGGAGGGTAACGGGAACACCGGAGGGTAACAGGAACACAGGAGGGTAACAGGAACACCGGAGGGTAACAGGAACACCGGAGGGTAACAGGAACACCGGAGGGTAACGGGAACACCGGAGGGTAACAGGAACACAGGAGGGTAACAGGAACACCGGAGGGTAACAGGAACACCGGAGGGTAACAAGAACACCGGAGGGTAACAAGAACACCGGAGGGTAATGGGAACACCGGAGGGTAACAGGAACACAGGAGGGTAACAGGAACACCGGAGGGTAACAGGAACACGGGAGGGTAACAGGAACACCGGAGGGTAACAGGAACACCGGAGGGTAACAGGAACACGGGAGGGTAACAAGAACACAGGAGGGTAACAGGAACACCGGAGGGTAACAGGAACACAGGAGGGTAACAGGAACACCGGAGGGTAACAGGAACACGGGAGGGTAACAGGAACACGGGAGGGTAACAAGAACACAGGAGGGTAACAGGAACACCGGAGGGTAACAGGAACACAGGAGGGTAACAGGAACACCGGAGGGTAACAGGAACACCGGAGGGTAACAGGAACACCGGAGGGTAACAGGAACAAAGGAGGGTAACAGGAACACCGGAGGGTAACAGGAACACAGGAGGGTAACAGGCACACCAGAGGGTAACAGGAACACCGGAGGGTAACAGGAACACGGGAGGGTAACAGGAACACCGGAGGGTAACAGGAACACAGGAGGGTAACAGGAACACAGGAGGGTAACAGGAACACCGGAGGGTAACAGGAACACCGGAGGGTAACAGGCACACCAGAGGGTAACAGGCACACTGGAGGGTAACAGGCACACTGGAGGGTAACAGGCACACAGGAGGGTAACAGGAACACCGGAGGGTAACAGGCACACAGGAGGGTAACAGGAACACAGGAGGGTAACAGGCACACCAGAGGGTAACAGGAACACCGGAGGGTAACAGGAACACAGGAGGGTAACAAGAACACCGGAGGGTAACAGGAACACAGGAGGGTAACAGGCACACCAGAGGGTAACAGGCACACCAGAGGGTAACAGGAACACCGGAGGGTAACAGGAACACGGGAGGGTAACAGGAACACAGGAGGGTAACAGGCACACAGGAGGGTAACAGGCACACAGGAGGGTAACAGGAACACCGGAGGGTAACAGGCACACAGGAGGGTAACAGGAACACCTTCACTCCTATCCCACATCAACAGAATATTTTAAGAAATAATAAAAATAACTTACATGTTTGGATATATTACAGCTCCGGGAATCCACATTAAACCTGGCAAAAAAAAAAAAATATATATATAGAATCATTTAAATGATCACGGCAGGTTGTACAAGGTTTACACGTAAGTCTAAGATCTAATGCTGTAAATGAGCAGATTAGTGATGTGACACAAAATATCCAGAGGATAACATACATAAAGACGTGCCATTTATATAATGTCTCCATTTCTCAAGCAGGCCAGGAGACCTGTTCACCCACAGAATTACCCAGGAACCTTGGATGCAGATAAGGTCAGAAGTCAGTCCTATTGGAAGGCTGCCACAGTGTGACGGGACATACCAATAACATGAACATGTAGCAAACAGAAGATACATCCCCAGGCTCCAGGCCAGCATCACCCCAGAGGCCAATATTCTCCTCCTCCATCTCTCCTTTTAGCTTTTCCTTATCCTCCCTTCACTTCTCCATCTCGCCTTTTCTTGTTTTCCCTTCCTCCCTCTCTTTCTTCGTCAGTCTCATTGTTTCTCCATTCCTTTCTCACTCCTCTCCTGTTTATCTTTTTCCTTCCCTCTTTTTCCTTCCCTCTTTCTTTCTTTCTTTCCATTTTGTTTTTCCATCCTTTTCTATCATTCTATATCTCCCACCCTCTCCCCCTGTCTCTACTTCTCTATCCATATCGCTTTCCATCGTCTCCATCCCTTATTACCTATATTTATCCCTCTCCACATCTCTCTCTCTCCTCCTTCTCTCTTCTTCTTCTGTTTCTCTTCCTCATTATTATCTATCTTTTCTTCACTCCTTCTCCTGATCCTTTCTCATTCCCTCTATCAGTGTCACTTGCTGTATTCTTCCAAATTTGTCTCTTTCACTCCTTCCCTTCTGTGACTCCCTCCTTCCTTTCTGTGACTCCCTCCTTCCTTTCTGTGACTCTCTCCTTCCCTTCTGTGACTCCCTCCTTCCCTTCTGTGACTCCCTCCTTCCCTTCTGTGACTCCCTCCTTCCCTTCTGTGACTCCCTCCTTCCCTTCTGTGACTCTATCCTTCCCTTCTGTGACTCCCTCCTTCCCTTCTGTTACTCCCTCCTTCCCTTCTGTGACTCCCTCCTTCCCTTCTGTGACTCTCTCCTTCCCTTCTGTGACTCCCTCCTTCCCTTCTGTGACTCTCTCCTTCCCTTCTGTGACTCCCTCCTTCCTTTCTGTGACTCTCTCCTTCCCTTCTGTGACTCCCTCCTTCCCTTCTGTGACTCTCTCCTTCCCTTCTGTGACTCCCTCCTTCCCTCCTGTGACTCCCTCCTTCCTTTCTGTGACTCTCTCCTTCCCTTCTGTGACTCTCTCCTTCCCTTCTGTGACTCCCTCCTTCCCTTCTGTGACTCTCTCCTTCCCTTCTGTGACTCCCTCCTTCCTTTCTGTGACTCCCTCCTTCCCTTCTGTGACTCCCTCCTTCCCTTCTGTGACTCCCTCCTTCCCTTCTGTGACTCCCTCTTTCCCTTCTGTGACTCCCTCCTTCCCTTCTGTGACTCTCTCCTTCCCTTCTGTGACTCCCTCCTTCCCTTCTGTGACTCCCTCCTTCCCTTCTGTGACTCCCTCCTTCCCTTCTGTGACTCCCTCCTTCCCTTCTGTGACTCTCTCCTTCCCTTCTGTGACTCCCTCCTTCCCTTCTGTGACTCCCTCCTTCCCTTCTGTGACTCCCTCCTTCCCTTCTGTGACTCCCTCCTTCCCTTCTGTGACTCCCTCCTTCCCTTCTGTGACTCCCTCTTTCCCTTCTGTGACTCCCTCCTTCCCCCCTCCATATCCCCCCCCCCCCATATCTCTCTATAATTACAAACACTTCTTCCATGCATTATACGGCTCTCACTATGACCTTTGGACGCTACTTCTCGTCCTCCTTATACTTTGTGCATCCAAGTAAAGCTAATCAGCAGGAACTTGCTACTTTAAGCTCTGGGAGACCGTTCTTTGCGAGTATAAAAGTTTTGGAAAAATTGCAAATAAATCCGTTTTCTCAGCGTCTCATTTCATTGTCCATTACACACAAGTCATCTCACCGACCCTCCTAATGAGGCTGATTCCTGGTGTTTGTTGGTAGAACTTAATTAGATATAATAATGGGATGTATGGAAATTAGACGTCTCGCTATGCGCGATCCAGTGACACAACGAGCCATCCAAGTAACAATCGCTCAAACCCCAAGGTGTCTTCAAAGAGCAGCGGAGAACATGAACAATAAGTATAAGAAGCCATGGCATTAAATAATGTCATCCATGCCTCACTTGTTCTTCCACAACTCGTCCCATTCTATATTTCTTAGGTCTCTTTCACTCCTCATCATATCTCCTCTTAGGAATATTTTACCTTTGAAGCGTAACCCCTTTATTACCCTTATTAGTTTGGTTGCCCTTCTCTGTACATTTTCCAGTTCTACAATGTTATTTTTTTAAATGTTGCCCAAAATATATAAAATCACAGTGTTCCTTTAACATAATTCCAGAAAGATGGCGGTGTAGCAAGAGCCATCATCAGTAAACTTGGGGATTAGGACACATGGACCAACAAGGGCCCCAAACTCATGCTATCTGCTCCTCCCAGAGGGTTTGGGTGCAGGTACTCAGACTCAACATTTCAGAGGCTAATCTCGTCATCTTCCCACCATCTATTACAGCCCAACTTCTCCAATATCCTTCACTGTTGAGAACAACATCATCACTCCCACCTCTCACTACTGTTGTCTTGTGGTTTTTATTGGAGCTAGGCTCGGATTTGCAGTTTCTCCAGTTCAATGTAAAATTGTATTTCAGGTCTGGATCTCTCTCTAAGTAGGTGACCAGACCTATAGGACAAATCTACCTAGGTGTAGAGTCAGTAACCAGACCTATAGGACAAACCTACCTAGGTGTAGAGTCAGTGACCCGACCTATAGGACAAACCTACCTAGGTGTAGAGTCAGTGACCCGACCTATAGGACAAACCTACCTAGGTGTAGAGTCAGTGACCCGACCTATAGGACAAACCTACCTAGGTGTAGAGTCAGTGACCCGACCTATAGGACAAACCTACCTAGGTGTAGAGTCAGTGACCCGACCTATAGGACAAACCTACCTAGGTGTGGAGTCAGTGACCCGACCTATAGGACAAACCTACCTAGGTGTAGAGTCAGTGACCCGACCTATAGGACAAACCTACCTAGGTGTAGAGTCAGTGACCCGACCTATAGGACAAACCTACCTAGGTGTAGAGTCAGTGACCCGACCTAGAGAACAAACCTACCTAGGTGTAGAGACAGTGACCCGACCTACAGGACAAACCAACCTAGGTGTATAGTCAGTGACCCGACCTATAGGAAAAACCTACCTAGGTGTAGAGTCAGTGACCCGACCTATAGGACAAACCTACCTAGGTGTAGAGTCAGTGACCCGACTTATAGGACAAACCTACCTAGGTGTAGAGTCAGTGACCCGACCTAAAGGACAAACCTACCTAGGTGTAGAGTAAGTGACCCGACCTATAGGACAAACCTACCTAGGTGTAGTGTCAGTGAACCGACCTATAGGACAAACCTACCTAGGTGTAGAGTCAGTGACCCGACCTATAGGACAAACTTACCTAGGTGTAGAGTCAGTGACCCGACCTATAGAACAAACCTACCTAGGTGTAGAGTCAGTGACCCGACCTATAGGACAAACCTACCTAGGTGTAGAGTCAGTGACCCGACCTATAGGAAAAACCTACTTAGGTGTAAAGTCAGTGACCCGACCTATAGGAAAAATCTACCTAGGTGTAGAATCAGTGACCCGACCTAGAGAACAAACCTACCTAGGTGTAGAGTCAGTGACCCGACCTATAGGACAAACCTACCTAGGTGTAGAGTCAGTGACCCGACCTATAGGAAAAACCTACTTAGGTGTAAAGTCAGTGACCCGACCTATAGGAAAAATCTACCTAGGTGTAGAATCAGTGACCCGACCTAGAGAACAAACCTACCTAGGTGTAGAGTCAGTGACCCGACCTATAGGACAAACTTACCTAGGTGTAGAGTCAGTGACCCGACCAATAGGAAAAACCTACCTAGGTGTAGAGTCAGTGACCCGACCTATAGGACAAACTTACCTAGGTGTAGAGTCAGTGACCCGACCTATAGAACAAACCTACCTAGGTGTAGTGTCAGTGACCCAACCTATAGGACAAACCTACTTAGGTGTAGAGTCAGTGACCCGACCTATAGGACAAACCTACCTAGGTGTAGAGTCAGTGACCCGACCTAGAGAACAAACCTACCTAGGTGTAGTGTCAGTGACCCAACCTATAGGACAAACCTACCTAGGTGTAGAGTCAGTGACCCGACCTATAGGAAAAAACCTACCTCGGTGTAGAGTCAGTGACCCGACCTATAGGAAAAACCTACCTAGGTGTAGAGTCAGTGACCCGACCTATAGGACAAACCTACCTAGGTGTAGAGTCAGTAACCAGACCTATAGGACAAACCTACCTAGGTGTAGAGTCAGTGACCCGACCTATAGGACAAACCTACCTAGGTGTAGAGTCAGTGACCCGACCTATAGGACAAACCTACCTAGGTGTAGAGTCAGTGACCCGACCTATAGAACAAACCTTCCTAGGTGTAGAGTCAGTGACCCGACCTATAGGACAAACCTACCTAGGTGTAGAGTCAGTGACCCGACCTATAGGACAAACCTACCTAGGTGTAGAGTCAGTGACCCGACCTATAGGACAAACCTACCTAGGTGTAGAGTCAGTGACCCGACCTATAGGACAAACCTACCTAGGTGTAGAGTCAGTGACCCGACCTATAGGACAAATCTATCTAGGTGTAGAATCAGTGACCCGACCTAGAGAACAAACCTACCTAGGTGTAGAGTCAGTGACCCGACCTATAGGACAAACTTACCTAGGTGTAGAGTCAGTGACCCGACCTATAGGAAAAACCTACCTAGGTGTAGAGTCAGTGACCCGACCTATAGGAAAAACCTACCTAGGTGTAGAGTCAGTGACCCGACCTATAGGACAAACCTACCTAGGTGTAGAGTCAGTGACCCGACCTATAGGATAAACCTACCTAGGTGTAGAGTCAGTGACCCGACCTATAGGACAAACCTATCTAGGTGTAGAGTCAGTGACCCGACCTATAGAACAAACCTACCTAGGTGTAGAGTCAGTGACCCGACCTATAGGAAAAACCTACCTAGGTGTAGAGTCAGTGACCCGACCTAGAGAACAAACCTACCTAGGTGTAGAGTCAGTGACCCGACCTATAGGACAAACCTACCTAGGTGTAGAGTCAGTGACCCGACCTATAGGAAAAACCTACCTAGGTGTAGAGTCAGTAACCCGACCTATAGGACAAACCTACCTAGGTGTAGAGTCAGTGACCCGACCTATAGGACAAACGTACCTAGGTGTAGAGTCAGTGACCCGACCTATAGGACAAACCTACCTAGGTGTAGAGTCAGTGACCCGACCTATAGGACAAACCTACCTAGGTGTAGAGTAAGTGACCCGACCTATAGGACAAACCTACCTAGGTGTAGTGTCAGTGAACCGACCTATAGGACAAACCTACCTAGGTGTAGTGTCAGTGAACCGACCTATAGGACAAACCTACCTAGGTGTAGAGTCAGTGACCCGACCTATAGGACAAACCTACCTCGGTGTAGAGTCAGTGACCCGACCTATAGAACAAACCTACCTAGGTGTAGAGTCAGTGACCCGACCTATAGGACAAACTTACCTAGGTGTAGAGTCAGTAACCCGACCTATAGAACAAACCTACCTAGGTGTAGAGTCAGTGACCCGACCTATAGGACAAACCTACCTAGGTGTAGAGTCAGTGACCCGACCTATAGGACAAACCTACCTAGGTGTAGAGTCAGTGACCCGACCTATAGGACAAACCTACCTAGGTGTAGAGTCAGTGACCCGACCTATAGGACAAACCTACCTAGGTGTAGAGTCAGTGACCCGACCTATAGGACAAACCTACCTAGGTGTAAAGTCAGTAACCAGACCTATAGGACAAACCTACCTAGGTGTAGAGTCAGTGACCCGACCTATAGGACAAACCTACCTAGGTGTAGAGTCAGTGACCCGACCTATAGGACAAACCTACCTAGGTGTAGAGTCAGTGACCCGACCTATAGGACAAACCTACCTAGGTGTAGAGTCAGTGACCCGACCTATAGGACAAACCTACCTAGGTGTAGAGTCAGTGACCCGACCTATAGGACAAACCTACCTAGGTGTAGAGTCAGTGACCCGACCAATAGGAAAAACCTACCTAGGTGTAGAGTCAGTGACCCGACCTAGAGAACAAACCTACTTAGGTGTAGAGTCAGTGACCCGACCTATAGGACTAACCTACCTAGGTGTAGAGTCAGTGACCAGACCTATAGGACAAACCTACCTAGGTGTAGAGTCAGTGACCAGACCTATAGGACAAACCTACCTAGGTGTAGAGTCAGTAACCCGACCTATAGGACAAACCTACTTAGGTGTAGAGTCAGTGACCCGACCTAGAGAACAAACCTACTTAGGTGTAGAGTCAGTGACCCGACCTAGAGAACAAACCTACTTAGGTGTAGAGTCAGTGACCCGACCTATAGGACAAACCTACTTAGGTGTAGAGTCAGTGACCCGACCTAGAGAACAAACCTACTTAGGTGTAGAGTCAGTGACCCGACCTATAGGACAAACCTACCTAGGTGTAGAGTCAGTGACCAGACCTATAGGACAAACCTACCTAGGTGTAGAGTCAGTGACCAGACCTATAGGACAAACCTACCTAGGTGTAGAGTCAGTAACCCGACCTATAGGACAAACCTACCTAGGTGTAGAGTCAGTGACCTGACCTATAGGACAAACCTACCTAGGTGTAGAGTCAGTGACCCGACCTATAGGACTAACCTACCTAGGTGTAGAGTCAGTGACCCGACCTATAGGACTAACCTACCTAGGTGTAGAGTCAGTGACCTGACCTATAGGACAAACCTACCTAGGTGTAGAGTCAGTGACCCGACCTATAGGACTAACCTACCTAGGTGTAGAGTCAGTGACCCGACCTATAGGACTAACCTACCTAGGTGTAGAGTCAGTGATCCGACCTTGTGGTTCTTTCACTCCTCAACATCACCAAATCCTGTCATTTTCACCTAAAAAAACAACTTTAAAATATGTCAATATTTAGTCTTTAGGGCCCATATATGTTATGGGGTCTCCTGGGACGACCCGGGTTGTTTGGTTTGTACTTTGATAACGCGGTGGAACGTCCTTGCCGTAATCGCACGCATCACATCGTATAAAGCGAGGTTTCCTGACACATCTGATATGTATCTGTGTAATGAGGCGATTAGCGGCATTAGCATATGACCCGCTAATTATTGGTGGGTTGCAATGTTAATACCGTCCCTAAGTACACATGCCTAGGCTGCTATATTTGGGTATTTTCGGCGCTGCCTGACCCCGCATCTCGCTCGTCTCTGGCTAATTAATTTCAGGGAAAATGTACAGGAAACATTTCTGCCAAATTTACTGTGAAATTATTCTCACCGTGAAATTCATTATCTCAGCGTGAAGCGCTTCCTCTCGGCCCCTAGTCGTAGTGTCTGCTCGAGCGTTACTTTAAGGGACTACTGTAATTATATGCCTAAAATATCCTGTTCTGAAGAACTACACTTAAAAATAGCTACAATCTTATAGAGTATTAAGAAAATACAGCCTATCATTTATTAAAATTGTATATATAATTATGTTTTAGTTTAATCTGCCATTTTCTTTTCTGTTGACATACTTCCTGACGTGGGCGGAGACTTTGAAAGCAGAAGCTTCTATGAGCACAATATTCAGGTGGCAACATCAGCTGCCAGTGCTTTCAGTCGGACTATATCATTATGCTGGTACAATATGGTTTCATTTGTTTATTTAATACCTGATTCAGCATCTGTAGTCAATATAGTTTCTAAAACCTCATGCCCACGGGTGGGAGAGGATATGCCTAGGTCGTTGTCCTAATAGGAGTCTTTATTTGCATACAATGGATAACCTTACAGTTGGTGGAGAAGCATACGATGCTAAGGTCCAAATGGAAGTTTCCAAACCACTGGGTTTATTTTCTTCACGTGCTGATTTAATTGCTAATCAGTAACATAAGAAACATAAGAAACCCCACAGTTACTTACTGGCTGTGGCCCTTTAAGGGGTTCTGGCACAAATGGTCTAGGACCGATCACAGATTTCGATGTATTCCCGGCATACAAAATCTTCCTATTAGTTCTAGCGCCAATCATCAGGACGCATGACCTAGGCAAGGCCCAGTTGGTATGTACAGATAAGGGTTAAATTACAATTACCTCTAACACTATGAGCCTTATTAAATTGCGATTTGTCCAATTGCGTCGGGCTCTATATAAGCGCAGAGCGTATTACAGACGTGTTTAGTTAGTGAGACCTTAGTTTTGGATAGAAGATCACTAACTAAACACGTCTGTAATACGCTCTGCGCTTATATAGAGCCCAACGCAATTGGCCGAATCGCAATTTAATAAGGCTGATAATAATTAGACGCAGACTACTGCTTGGGAGGAAGACTGGCCACAGCGTTTTTTGGTAAACCCATCACATATATATAGGCTTGCTGCTGACGCTTGTTGCTAACGCTCCTTGCACTGGTGATGAGCGCCATAGGCGCTCATCCCTATGACCCCTTATGACTTTAGGCCTGCAAATGCGAACCCTCGCGAAGCGAGGGGCGGCAATGGCGGAGGTGGAGGCTCCAACGTCGGCTGCAATGAGCCGCAGGCGGGACTTACACCGCAAAATTTACGGAGTTATCATCCACAAATACGAGCCGCGGGACTTAGAAAAAAAAACATTACGACCTCGCAAAAAAACAACCTTAACGCACCGAACTGCGCGCACATGAAAACATTAACAACACAATAAATACACACATACATATGGCACTCATTGCGCATGCTCAAGCCCGTAACTCTTAACATAGCGTTACGACAAGTATATATGTGATTGAAGTGTTATGGCATGCAGGGGTCACAGGGCTCGCACATGCTCAGTGATCTAAGATATAGACTGAAGGTGAAGAACTTCGCCTGGATTCTTACGCGCTTTTTCATCGTCACACTCTAAATTACTATGAGCATGTGCTAACCTTGCAACTCCCAGGGACGGATAACACATCACTTATAGATCGCATGGAGAGGCAAGAGAGCAACCAATAAGAATGATTTAAGAATTAAAAAAATAGTCAGTTTCCATCTGCCATTTTATATATACAGTTATGGCGCAACTGAAGCCCCCACTGAGGAAGATTCCATAGTTACATAGACCCTCATTCGATTGAGGCATTCGGGAAATCCGGGCTCTCAAAGGGAGCCCGTAACTTATTTTGCTATTCAATTGGCTTCCGTTTGCGGGCTCCAACCGAGTTACGGGCTCTGGGCGGCGATTCTTTGCGATCTATTGAGATTTGTCCAATCGCCCTCCAAGCCTTTGATCTTTCACGGCCGCAAGAGTCCCGAAAGCTAAAATCGCAAATCGCTATTCAATTGCTCCGATTCCCCCTCGCTAACCACTCCGTGAAGCCCGCAAATTGCAAATATCAAACCACAAGTTACTGTTACCAAGGAGGTCTCGCAAAGGGCTTATGTGCGGAGCACTGCAAAAGCAAATATACACCCACTACTGTACTTTCATTAAAAAGGAAAGTGACGTTAGGTCTTAGAATTAATAGCACAACATTCTCAAACTCGCAAATCGGACAAAAAATACTTTATTTCATTATTAATTTCTGAGTTATATCGATCCCGGCAATCAATGTGTTAATACATATAATGTAACTCGCATGTAATAGAATATTTATGGCTTTATCAATATTACATTATATCTGGAATGCGGGTCCAATCGTAACTCGTAATTCAAGCCCATGAGGGGAAATCCAACCTCCATATTTCATTGAAGCCCATGATCGCTGACGCAAGACCGTAACTCGTGGTTCACGCCTGTACGACTTCAACGAAAAATGGAGGTTGGATTTCAAAGTCACACAGGCTTGAACCACGAGTTACGTTCTTGCGTCAGTGACCATGTTCAAGCCCGCAAATGCTACTTTCGATAGCATGTGCGATACAGGGCCGGGATTTGCGTCCCAGCCAATTGAAGAGAACATTAACTTTTAGTCCATCAAGTTCAATCTTTTTTGAGTCTCCTTTGATCTTTGTAATATGCGGATTAATTGATATTTTCTCAAACTGGAAAAATAAATAAACCCCATTAAACAATCAGATAACTCCCTGGATCAATACTCTAAATATCAAGGATAACCCTGAATGACCTTTTTATTTATTAACCACCCTTACTGTGAAGAACCCTTTTCTTTCTTTAAGGTGGAATCTTTTTACTTCTAACCTCAGGATGTCCTCTTGTTGGTTGATAATCAAAAAGCTCCCGTGACAAATCTTTATTCTGACCCTGGATATATTTATATAAGGTAATCATATCTCCTCTTAGATGCACAGGCCCCGGCCTCTGAGGGGCCCCCTGTGCCCTGCGGATCTCCGTGGAGTCTCTTGTGGCCCCTGCGCGCCCTTATGAGTACCTGCGTTTCCCCTGTGGCCCCCGCAGTTCCTTAGTGGCCAAGTGGGTCCCCTGCAGGCCCCTTGTGGCTTCCGTTGCCCCTCTTTGGTGCAATAGGCCTCTGCATGTACTCTATGGCTACTGTGGCCCCTTGTGACCCCCATGGGCCTCCTGCAGATTCCTTGTGGCCCCCGCAATCCCTCATGGCCCACTGCAGCCCCTTGCAGGCCCCCTGTGGCCTCCCTCTGTCCTTGTGGGCCCCTGTGGCTGCCCATGGACCTGATTGCCCCCCCTAAGCCCCCTGTGGCCTGTCCCAGCCCTTGGGGGCCTCTGTGGCCCCTGCAGACCTATGCAGCCTTCCTCAACCTCCTGTGGTCCCTCACTGACCACTGTGGCCCCCTCAGTCCCCTGTGTGTATATAGCATGTATATATATATATGTAGGTGTGTGTGTATATATACATATATATAATGTGTGTCCAGACGTATGTGTATATATATATATATATATATATACAGTGGGGGGTGGGGGGGGGGGAGTATTTGATCCCCTGCTGATTTTCAATGTTTGTCCACTGACCAGTCTATAATTGTAATGGTCGGTGTAACAGCGAGAGACAGAATAACAGAAATAAACAAGACAAACACAAGTCAAAAAAGTTATAAATTGATTTGCAGGTCAGTGAGGGAAATAAGTATTTGACCCCTTTGACTTAGTACTTGGTGCCAAAACCCTTGTTGGCAATCACAGAGGTCAGACGTTTCTTGTAGTTGGCCCCCAGGTTTGCAGACATCTCAGGAGGGATTTTGTCCCACTCCTCTGTAGATCCTCTCCAAGTCATTAAGGTTTCGAGGCTGATGTTTGGCAACTCGAACCTTCAGCTCCTCCACAGACTTTCCATGAGATTAAAGTCTGGAGACCGGCTAGAATAATCGCACCAACTGTTGTCACCTTCTCACCAGGCTGCTTGCCGATGGTCTTGTAGCCCATTCCAGCCTTGTGTAGGTCTGCAATCTTGTCCCTGACATCCTTGGACAGCTCTTTGGTCTTGGCCATGGTGGAGAGTTTGGAATCTGATTGATTGCTTCTGTGGACAGGTGTCTTTTATACAGGTAACGAGATGAGATTAGGAGCACTCCCTTTAAGAGAGTACTCCTAATCTCAGCTTGTTACCTGTAATAAAGGCACCTGGAAGCGAGAAATCTTGCTGATTGATAGGGGGTCAAATACTTATTTCCCTCACGAACCTGCAAATCAATTTATAACTTTTTTGACTTGTGTTTTTCTTTTTTTTTTCTGCCTCTCACTGATAAAATACACCGACCATTAACATTATAGACGGGTCATTTCTTTATCAAAGGACAAACGTTCAAAATCAGCAGGGGATCAAATACTTTTCCTCCCACTTTATATATATATATATATATATATATATATATATTAATGTATTTTGTATATATTTTATATATTTACTGCGTGAGGTGATGATAGAGGGGGATAGAAAAATAAATTGTGCCCGCCCCCTCCTGGGGGGGGGGGGGGGGGGGGTTCTATTAGCACCAGGGCCCTCCATGCACTAGCTCCACCACTGCTTAGGGGCCTTTTTTCTAGAGATAATAAGTGTAATTTGGTTAGTCTTTCTTCATAACTTAGCCCCTCCATTCCCCTTATTAGTTTTGTTGCCCTTCTCTGTACCTTTTCCAGCTCTAAAATGTCCTTTTTATGAAGTGGTGCCCAAAATTGTCCTCCATATTCCAAATGAGGGCGTACTAGAGATTTGTATAGTGGCAGAATTATATTTGCTTCCCTGGCTTCTATACCCTTCTTAATACATGCTAATATTTTATTTGCCTTTGCAGCTGCTGCTTGGCACTGAGCACTGTTACCTAGGTGGTTGTCCGCAAGCTCCCAAATCCCTTTCAATATCTGATACCCCGAGATTTGCTCCATTATTATACGTTGCAGGCGATTTTCCTTCCCAGATGTATTTGTATCAAATCTCATCGGCCATTTAGATGACCATCCCATCTGCTACGATGGAAATACAAGGTCACCTGCTGCTGGGAAAGCAACTAAGACAAGTAATTCAGCTAATTAAGAATTCAGGCCATTATTAAGTTTACTTCTTCAAAAGAATATATTGTCAAAATGGGCCTAAAATAGTTGCACCATAGTAGTTGCTGCTGTCGTTCAGTTGCTCAGTCATGTCCAGTTGTCCCTGGCCCGATGGAACGCAGCGAGCTAAGCACATCTAATGTCTGAGTGTGCTAATCCAAAAGGTTTCCATGGCAAATATACTGGAGTGGGTTGCCAATTCTGTGGTCAGTGATTTGTCTGACCTCTCTCCTATGACTTGCCCATCTTAAGTGACCCTACATGGTTTAGCTCACTTGAGGCACACAAGCCCCTTAGTATTTAGCCATTCCTAGTGTTCTTCTTTAAAGGTCCTATTATAGAAATGTGATCACATGAATAAATATGGCTGCAAATGATTGCTATTAAATGAAATTGGTGGAAGTGTTAGATAATTGAGCTTGGGTGGTATTTTGAGCATATTTAACATGAACATGTCCTCTCTGTCTCCCTATAACCTCATCTCACGTGTTTAGTAACCGCTAATGGCGCCGGTTGATAAATCCCATTAGGATGCCCTGTTAGATATATACTTATAATTGGAAAGTTCTTCTTCTTCTTCTCCTCCATGTTTGTTCTTGTGACACAGCGAGAGATAATAAATCACATGACATGAGGAGGAGGAACTGGTGGTGCTTTGTGCGCCTCTTATACATGGTATTGTACAATTATTGTGCATAAGGGCGACGCGTGAGTGGCACCTGGCAGGCCGAGAGATCCCAAGGGGCGCTTGTTCAATGGCTTGCGGCAAGAAGATGACCTTTCAGCCATTATTCCTGAGAAGGAAGGGTCGGATCATTGTCTCTCGCTGTCACTCACAAGCCCATGAGCCTCATCCATGGCACTGATAAATATTTATACAACCTTGCAGGCGTGCTGGGCGGAAAAACACCGGCGCCCGCTCGCCATGCTGCTTATGTATCTAGGCTTCATTAATAATCATCTGGAACAGCGTCCCACCGTGAAGGGAGCTGCAGATACATCCCAACGTTCCCATGATGCTTTGCTACTGGGTGTCGGCATTTGTGTTATTTAAAGACCCGTCAATCTCTGTTACTAAAAATGAATGATATAAATGGCACAGCTACAGGAATCCCCCCACCCCCGCCCCCCCCCCCGACGCGTCTACTGCGATTGTACCATCGCTCTACTTATATAAGGCCCGACCTAACGCTCTCCCTAAGTCCGGTCTCAATGACCCTCTGTTTAACCCCTGCTACATGGATCACTTCTCTTCTGCTCAACTTTTAAATCTGTTGCAATATATTATGTGTTGGTTTCCATTGGTTTAAAGGACCACGGTAGGAAAGCTTGTTATTTTTATTGATTTATATTTATTCCATTTGGGCTCTGATCAAGCACTACCGGCCGCCTTTGCTGCTCCGTCACTCTAGGAGGATTCTGTGTATATTATGGGGGCGTTTGTGAGCAAAAACCACGACTGCATGCAACCCCGTAATGTGCACTCAGCAGCAAAGGAGGAATGCCGTGCTTGATCAGAGCTGCAAATAGAATATTATTGAGTAAAAAAAAAACATTAAATATGTTTTTTTTCCCATAATATGCTCAATTCTCAATTTGTAACAAATCACATTAGCAGCTATATAAGCCATTGGGATAAAAAATAATTTCTCCAATTTAGAACATGTCTTGAAAATAGTAATGAGATGCTAGTTGGATATATAATGTACGTATTATAATATTGTACCTAAAGGACCTGGGATGTAAAACCTTGTAGATTTCAGGATCAAAAAATCCTATTCAATGGAAAGCTATTTTATATAAATGTTCTCTGAAAGTAATAACCTAGAACAAGAGATGGCGTCATATCAAGAATTAAGATACTTCAAAAATGAGATGAAAACACTAATAAAAAAATGAAGCGATTTGAAAGAGGAGTGGCGCAAAGACCATAACAAGAGATAAGAAGGGGATACCAAACACTGGAAGACCCCCTACTATATCACACAAATGAGGATTATTATAATAAGAGTCTTTGTTCTAGAATTCCCTAAGATCCGCTCAGACATCAGGAAAAGAATAGTTAAGATCAGGAGGAATTCACAATTATATTTGTGGTTGTATTTAGTCATTCATTCATGTCCAACTCTCTGTGACCCTTTGGACCACAGCACGCCAGGCACAATTATATACAATCTGTCTAATCTAATACAGTACAAATATGTGACAAACTGGTCCATCTGGACCCTTACTTGCCCCATAAAAGAGCTGGATTACTGGGACTGGGGATTGAATTTAGCCAACATCCCTGCTTAGGCCCTATACACATTGGAATTCCTAGGATTTGCTGTTGTTCAGTCATTCATGTCCGACTCTCTGTGACCCTTTGGACCACAGCACACCAGGCCCAGTTAGTGTTTGGGTGTGCTTATCCATAAGGTGTGTAGTGGTTTGCCATTTGTCTGACCTCTCTGCTATGACCTGCTCATCTTGGGTGACCCTACATGGTATAGCTCAGAGCCTCACAGAGGTACACGAGCCGCTTCACCAAAACAAGTTGATCCAGAAGGGGCCAATTATACAACCTGTCTTATCCAGTACTAGTAAATTCCTATCAGACTCCATTCCATCTTGAGGCCCAGTACAAATGTGTGATGAATTGGTCCATCAGGGCCCCCACTTGCCCCCTAAAATCACTGGGACTGTTGATTAAATTCGCCAGCATCGCTGCTTAGGCCCAATATCCATTGAAAGTGTTAAAATACCTTGGATTGCCAGCAATGGCCATGGACAAAAATGGCAACCAATATGAGCGGTGCTGCCTCCCCGATATTGTGAGTTGATGTTTTGGACTGGGCGGGAAATTCAAATGGAAACTGCGGCGCTACTACACAGGGCCTACAACGTCTCTAGCTTCCTCATTGGAAAGAATAGGCTTTGTAGGCCGTGTGCTGACCAAGCTAATTACATTTCCAGGGCCAGCGGCCCCTTCCTGATTGGCTGGTTGACCACTACCCAGAGCAGTAGGAGAAGTGCTGATGATGTCTCTCCAGGAAAAGATCCGCTCCTAAGGCATGAAGTTCAAACTACGCTCACATATGCCAATTTGTGATTGGTTGCCCAAGTTTAGATGGGAAAGATGGAGAATGCTATTCTGGTTTATGCGATTTTCTATTGTTTTGGCACCTCTAAATGTTCACCCAACCCCCAAATAAAGGGCTATACTATTTAGATAAGATGTACTGGCTGCAGTGTACTATGGTCTTCTGGAGTGATCCTTCTTCCACATGCACCATTAACCCTCTGGTAGTTGTCCGAGTGATTAGAAGACCCACTCAAGATGGGGCACGGAGTATCTCAGTGGTATTTAGCATGAGCCTGTGAGACTTATGGTACCAGTGGGATCTCGAAGTTGAACCGGACAGACAGTGGCTCAGGACGGAGTATGGTACACTGTCCGAGGGGGAGATCAAGGTCTTCAGGGCAGTCAGAGGTGATACCAACATCAGATAGTAGAAATCAGAAGGCTGCCTGTCGCCAACCTGACCCGATTCCTGAACGGGACAATGGAATAGGTGACCCAGGAATAAAGACTGATGATAGCGTGGCTAGGCGAACAGAGAACTTGGAGAGAGTAGAGGACTTCATTTATTGAGTGGAGACCCTGGTGGATCAGCAAAAAAGATCCTAGAGCCTGGCCCGGAGGATCACATTGAAGACTGGTGGGAGAAGCTTATCTACAAGGAGGGGGAGCTGGAGCCGGTGTATGATGAACTGCTAACTGTGGCCCAATGGTGGAAACCATTGTAACAGCTCAAAGCACCCGACTGGCTTTGATGGTCTCTGTAGACAGGTCCCTCTGGGATCATCACAGCCAGAAGCTGGAGGCCGGATCAGCTGCTTCCGGAGGCTTCCCACCTTGATTGTCAGGGAGCTACAACTCGAGCAGGACAACCTCGAGCTAATCTGAGCCAACATGGCTGAGGGATCATTACATAAAGAATGACAGACCCTCATATGATATACAAGAGGGCGAAATCACAACTGTGTAGCTCCAACTAAACTATCCAGAAGGTCATGTAGCAAAATGCAGGTGTATATATATATATATAGCTTACCACAGGACTTATACATCATGGTGAACACATTATATCATGTACATTTTTAAGTATATTACAATTATAATACATTTATTTAGGAGACATTGGGCCCTTTTATGGAAATTTATGGACTTTTAATGGGTTTATATTTATCTTTTTTTCTTTTTGGCTGTGAACTTTTATTTTAGGTATGACCTTATTTTTCACACAAGGCCTTTGATGCAAAGTACTGGATGTTTTATAAGAACATGGAGAAGAACATTGTCCAGAAATGTATAAAAACACAACCTTCTGGTTACTGGTGAAACCCAGAGCTTTCTTTACTTAGTAACAATAATGATCATGGAACATGTGACCTACAAATAGCGCATTGCGCCACTACTCTATGGGAAAGACACAGTTGATGAGATTGTTGAAATGAATGATTATAGATGGATCTTTTAAAGTTATATAGTTATTGCAGGTCACTAAACCCTGAAGAAGTCTAATACGAAACACGTAGGATAGGAGGAGATTCATCATTGGAGTATTAGCAAAGCTTTCAGTATTTTATAATTCGTGTTCACATTTGATTTTAGCAGCAGACGCACATTTACACAACACAAATATGATATAGTCCTATTATATTGATCCTTGTTCCCACTGCTTATTTATAATGTTCTATGTCCTGGAGGGCACAAACAATGAGGAATATTTTTTTCTTTGTACTTAACCCCTGTATAGAGCTATGGAATATGCTGGCACATTAGAAATAAAAGTAATAAAAATAATAATAATAATTAATGATTTATTAACAGGATCGGGTAGTATAACAAACTAGCCACTAGCCCATCAATAAAAGCACTCCCAAATCCCTTTCAATATCTGATCCCCTGAGATTTGCTCCTTAAGATTATACATTGCATGGCTATTTTTCCTTTCCAAATGCATAACTTTACATTTATTTGTATTAAATTTCATATGGCATTTAGTCGCCCATTTCACTAATGTATGTAAATCCCTTTGGAGAGAAAGTACATAATTATCTAAAATGGAGACACTACTTTCAAGTCCTACTTCTGTGTCATTAATAAATATGTTAAAAAGGAGAGGACCTAATACTGAACCTTGAGGAACCCCACTTACCACATTAGTCCAATGGGAGTATGTTCCATTTACAACAACCCTTTGCTTCCTGTCTTTTAGCTCTGGGTTCATGAGCAGATATTTACAGCAATTCATGTATCCCTTGGTGTGCACAATAGTCTTCCATGTGTCACTGTATCAAAAGCCTTTGCAAAATCCAAAAAGACTACATCCACTGAGTTGCCTTGATCCAGGTTCCTACTAACCTCCTCATAGAAACTAATTAGATTGGTCTGACATGACCTATCCCTCATAAATCCGTGTGGATTCCTACTTATGATCCTGATCAAATAGACATATTATTGTATATTATCCCTTATTAACCCTTCTAAAAGCTTCCCAACTATATATGTGAGTATTACAGGTCTATGCCTTCCTGGATTTGCTCTTGCTCCCTTCTTAAATATAGGTTTCACCTCTGCTTTTCTCCAGTCATCTGGTAGAGACCCTGTAGTGAGTGAGTCTTGAAAGATTAGATATAACGGTTTGGCTATTACAGAACCCAGCTCCCTCAGGACCCGTGGATGTATTCCCTCAGTACCCGTGGATGTATTCCCTCAGTACCCGTGGATGTATTCCCTCAGGACCCGTGGATGTATTCCCTCAGTACCCGTGGATGTATTCCATCAGTACCCTTAGATGTATTCCCTCAGGACCCGTGGATGTATTCCCTCAGGACCCGTGGATGTATTCCATCAGGACCCTTGGATGTATTCCCTCAGTACCCTTAGATGTATTCCCTCAGGACCCGTGGATGTATTCCCTCAAGACCCGTGGATGTATTCCCTCAGTACCCGTGGATGTATTCCCTCAGGACCCGTGGATGTATTCCCTCAGTACCCTTAGATGTATTCCCTCAGTACCCTTGGATGTATTCCCTCAGTACCCTTAGATGTATTCCCTCAGTACCCGTGGATGTATTCCCTCAGTACCCTTGGATGTATTCCCTCAGGACCCGTGGATGTATTCCCTCAGTACCCTTAGATGTATTCCCTCAGTACCCTTGGATGTATTCCCTCAGTACCCTTAGATGTATTCCCTCAGGACCCGTGGATGTATTCCATCAGGACCCTTGGATGTATTCCCTCAGTACCCTTGGATGTATTCCATCAGGACCCTTGGATGTATTCCCTCAGTACCCTTGGATGTATTCCATCAGGACCCTTGGATGCATTCCATCAGTACCCGGGGATGTATTCCCTCAGGACCCGTGGATGTATTCCATCAGTACCCTTAGATGTATTCTCTCAGGACCCGTGGATGTATTCCCTCAGTACCCGTGGATGTATTCCATCAGGACCCTTGGATGTATTCCCTCAGTACCCTTAGATGTATTCCCTCAGGACCCGTGGATGTATTCCATCAGGACCCTTGGATGTATTCCCTCAGTACCCTTAGATGTATTCCCTCAGGACCCGTGGATGTATTCCCTCAGTACCCGTGGATGTATTCCCTCAGGACCCGTGGATGTATTCCATCAGGACCCGTGGATGTATTCCCTCAGGACCCGTGGATGTATTCCCTCAGGACCCGTGGATGTATTCCCTCAGGACCCGTGGATGTATTCCATCAGGACCCGTGGATGTATTCCCTCAGGACCCTTAGATGTATTCCCTCAGGACCCTTGGATGTATTCCCTCAGTACCCGTGGATGTATTCCCTCAGGACCCGTGGATGTATTCCATCAGGACCCTTGGATGTATTCCATCAGGACCCGTGGATGTATTCCCTCAGGACCCGTGGATGTATTCCCTCAGGACCCGTGGATGTATTCCCTCAGGACCCGTGGATGTATTCCCTCAGGACCCGTGGATGTATTCCCTCAGGACCCGTGGATGTATTCTATCAGGACCCGTGGATGTATTCCCTCAGGACCCGTGGATGCATTCCCTCAGGACCCGTGGATGTATTCTATCAGGACCCGTGGATGTATTCCCTCAGGACCCGTGGATGTATTCCCTCAGGACCCGTGGATGTATTCCCTCAGGACCCTTGGATGTATTCCCTCAGGACCCTTGGATGTATTCCCTCAGTACCCGTGGATGTATTCCCTCAGGACCCGTGGATGTATTCCCTCAGGACCCGTGGATGTATTCCCTCAGGACCCGTGGATGTATTCCCTCAGGACCCGTGGATGTATTCCCTCAGTACCCGTGGATGTATTCCCTCAGGACTCGTGGATGTATTCCCTCAGGACCCGTGGATGTATTCCCTCAGTACCCGTGGATGTATTCCCTCAGGACCCGGGGATGTATTCCCTCAGGACCCGTGGATGTATTCCCTCAGGACCCGTGGATGTATTCCCTCAGGACCCGTGGATGTATTCCCTCAGGACCCGTGGGTGTATTCCCTCAGTACCCTTGGATGTATTCCATCAGGACCTGGGGCTTTATTAACATTTATTTTCTCCAACCTCTTTTGTATTTCTTCCTGCGTTACCCAATTATTTAGTGAAGGTAGTGTAGCCCCATTATGTTGTGGTGTCCCAACCACTGGTACCTCCCTTGTGTATACCGAAGAAAAGAACCTATTTAGCTCATCTGCCTTTTCCTGGTCACTAATTATCAGACTGTGTCACAATGTAATGGTCCTATCGATTCCTTCCTCGCCTTCTTCCCATTAATATATTTAAAAAAATATTTCAGTGTTAGTCTTACTCTCTTTTGCAACTGACTTCTCATTTTCTATTTTAGCCAGTCTAATAGCCCTTTTGCAAGCCTTGTTGATTTCCTTATAGTCACATAAAGCTGCCTCTGTTCCCTCCTTCTTGTATAATTTAAATCCATATTTCTTTTTCCTCATCATGATCTTTAAGTCATTGTTAAGCCACATGGGATGTGATTTACTCCTATTTATTTTATTCCCACATGGTACATACCGATGAGTATGTATATTTAGTAAGGATTTGAATGTTGTCCATTTATTTTCAGTATTCTTCCCTGTAAGTTCTTTGTCACAGTCTATATGTTGTATTGCTGCCCATAGCCCATTAAAGTTAGCCCTTTTAAAATTTAGAGTTTTTGTTGGCCCCTTACAACTCTGTTTTTTGTATTCAATCTCAAATGAGACTGTGTTGTGATCACTGTTCCCCAAGGGTTCCCCTATTTTTACATTTGATATTATATCAATATTACTTGTGATGACTAAATCCAAGATGGCGCCATTTCTAGTAGGCTCCTGTATAACCTGGGCCAGATAATGATCCCTGAGTGTACTCAAGAACCTGCTCCCCTTAGCTGAGCTGCTGGTCTTATTGATTAAGTTTATTTCAGGGTAATTAAAATCTCCCATTATTAGAACTTGCCCGTGCTTAGCTGCATTATCTATCTGCAACAATAGTTGCAGTTCATCACCCTCAATTATATTTGGGGGTTTATAGCATACTCCTACCAATACAAAGATTCAATGTTGTCGCTAGTTCCAGCATAAATATCTACTCTGACAACAGGTTTAAAACTAGGCTTAACATACAGACCAATCGCTCCTCCTCTTCTACCAATATCCCTATCTTTCCTAAATAGGTTATAACCAACCAAATTAACTGTCCAGTCACGAGAGTCATCCCACCATGTTTCAGTAATGCCTATTAAGTCCTATTTTCCCAGGCAAACTTTTTGCATTAGCAAGCATACACTTTATGTTGCTATGGCTCTGGCATTGTGACGTGCTTGCCACTGTATTTGAGTCACCTAGTAATACCACCCTACTGTCTATTGTAATCCTCCCCCCTTCTCCTCCCCCATGGGTAGATAATTCATCCCTTTCCCCCTCTACCCCATTACTTCTATCTCACCCCCCCACCTACTAGTTTAAACACTCCTTCAGCCTTTCTACCATCCTATCCCCTAGCACAAAAGCTCCCTCATCATTAAGGTGCAATCCATCCCTACTGTAGAGATTGTACCGAAGTGAGAAGTCAGCTCAGTGCTCTAAAAACCTAAACCCCTCCTTAGTGCACCATATCTTTAGCCACGCATTAACCTCCCTAAGCTCCTTCTGCCTCCCTGGGCTAGCACGTGGCACTGGTAGTATCTCAGAAAATACTACATTGGAGGTCCTTGCCTTCAGCTTATTACCTAGTTCTCTAAAATCATTCTATAGGACACTCCATCTTTCCCTAACTTTGTCATTGGTACCAATATGTACCAAGACAGCCGGTTCATTACCAGCCCCTCCCAATAATTTATCCACCTGATCCACAACATGACGAACCCGAGCACCCGGGAGACAGCAAACTGTTCGATTGCTGGGATCTGGGTGACAAATCACCCTGTCTACCTTCCTAATAATAGAGTCCCCTACCACCAAAACCTGTCTGTTGCTCTGCCTATTCTGCCCTCCCTCTCCTCCAGTAGAACTGTTCTCCCGGCTGTTAGAGGGAACAGCTCTATCTGGCATTGCCATTCCTGAATGGACACCCCCAACAGTTTCACTCAATCTGGCAAATCTGTTGGTGTTTGCCAACTCAGAACTGGCGGCATCCTCCTGTTTCCCCTGATTCCCCTTGTAACTGTAACCCAGCTACCTCCCTGGACATCGTCACTAGCCCCAGCTCCACCCTCCATGCTAGGCCCAGACATCCTCACTAGCCCCAGCTCCACCCTCCATGCTAGGCCCAGACATCCTCACTAGCTCCAGCTCCACCCTCCATGCTAGGCCCAGACATCCTCACTAGCCCCAGCTCCACCCTCCATGCTAGGCCCAGACATCCTCACTAGCCCCAGCTCCACCCTCCTTGCTAGGCCCAGCTAAACTGTGCTCAGTGAACACCAATTTTGTAGTAAAACAGATCTTATAAGCACTTTCTTAATAAAATAAAGTACAAGTCAGTAAATAGATACAAAGGGATATTATATACCTAGTAATATCCAGAAACCTTCCATATTCCTTTAAGCACTTAGGTACCTGCTTTCATTAAACCAGCTTTGCTGCTAGATTTGGATATAATATTAATAATAAAAATAATAATAATAACAATAACAATAACAATAACAATAGCAATAGCAATAATAATAATAATAATAATAATAATAATAATAATAATAATAATAATAATAAGTGGTATAATCCTCATTTGGTGATTTAAGTAGATCTTCATGTTTTTATATTAAGATATGGCTGGTTATGCAGTAGATGAGATGATTCTTTATCTAAGAGTCACATTAATACTGAGAGTGAGGATATTACACAAGGTTTTTGGGATTTATTTAGAAATTTATAAAAACAAGTGAGAACATTATGGGAGATCCCTACAAAACAATAAGAAGAGGCTTAAAGGGACAAGGAAAGTTTCTGGAATTCATTAGGATAATAATATAATTTTGTTTCTATTTATTTTTATGTACTTTATTTTATTAAGAAATGCTAAAAGTTTGCTTTTTGTCTGTCCTCTGCAGCCCATGCAGCTGATGAATACACAGATTGTGAAGGGCAGTGTTTCAAATTAGCCAGTCAGTGACCTCTCTCAAAGAGCTTTTTGCAGAATGTTGCCACTGATTAGTTACTACGAAGCAGTGTAGCCCCTGTACTTAGAAGAACACTGTCTTCATGAGCAACAGAGGGGATAGAAACCAATAAGGAACTATTTATAAGATTTTAGGCTGAAAAAAACAGATCCTATAAGCACTGCTTAAGAAAATAAAGTACATAAAACAAAAGAGATACATAGTTATATTATATTCCTTGTAAGATCCAGAAGCCTTCAATGTCCATTTAGAGATACAACCGTTTACCTGCCGCACATTACATAGGAAATGAGACAAATACAATATTATAATAATGGTATATAATTATTTACACTGATTTTATGATGATAATCATCGAGAGTGGACAAGAAAACTTACTCTGATTAATCAAAATCTGGCAAAATATCATTAAAATCTAAACATAACATTAAATGAACAAGTAAAACTTAAATCTAAAAACCCCAAAAGAGCCCAATTTGTCTTCCGCTCTGGTAATTGTACAATAAATGAATATATTCTCTCTCTACTCGTCCAAATGTAATATATCTGAATTGGATGAAGTGTCGAAGGAGGAAGATCTACAAACATTATAAGTACGAGTTGGAAGTAAATTTCCATCAGGACCAAATCAAAGTTGTCCCCAAACAAGGTCTAGTCATGGAGATAACGCAGATAAAGCCGAGAGGGATCCGGCCCATCCAGAGTCAGGACCAGCGCATTTATCCATAAATTAGTCTCGTTTTATGTTAATACATCCACATATTTCTTTATAGGACTTCCATCTGCTCTCAGTCCTATTTGTTTAGTAATATTAAAGCTCACAATCTATTTACTAGAAAGCTTTGTGCCTTACATACGTTTTACACGTTTAAGAAAAGACAATTTTGAACTCTGAGGCGTAAAAAGAAGATATAAAACCAATGCCAGACTATACAATCGTTTACGAGAGTGGATACGTTTGCGATCTTGGGGAATTGGAGCAATTGAATAGGGATTTGCGATTTTAGCCTTCAGATCAAAGGCTTTTGGAGACTGCTAAGTTATGAGTTTGACGGACGCCATATTTTCAAGCTCTTAACTCGTAACCCGACTTGAGCCCTCAAAAAGACGCCAATTGAATATCTAATTGTCCCTGCGAGCTTACTTAAGGGCCTCCGGATCTCAAATTCGGCCAATTGAATGGGGCCCAATGTTTTTCTATTGGTCATTTACAGACTTTTTACAGAATTTTTGAACTGTTGATGAGAGAAAATCTATAAATTGCTAATACACTTGAGGGATTTCGTCATTACATTGCCATTTTACTTGATAGACACCAATGATACATTGAGACAGTTGGAGAATCTTCATGTGCCACCAAATACCTTTTTTGGCAAGTATAGATGTTATATAGAAGCTAATCACATCAACCGCCATGTTGGACAGTTCTTTTGAAAACACATGTTAAAACATTTTGAGCAATTCAACGGCGAGCTATTGGAGTTTTTTTGACTAAAATGCATTTGACTTTTGAAGGACAATGTTATCACCCGCTCGGGGGCATTGCTATGGGGATACCATTGTGCCAATTTGTTTTTGGACTGGTGGGAGACAACATATATGTTTTATGAAGCAATGATAGACTTTACTGATCACATAATAGAACAGCTTCCTTATATAGATGATGCGCTTCTCGTCTGGAATTGTACAGAAGAAGAATTCAAATATCTTAAAACATCTTAAATAAAAAATATTATTGGTTTAAAATGTACTTTTGATCTTAAATATTCCAGTCTGGTTATATCATAAAATATATCCAAAGGAACATTAGTACTACTGTACATACTATACACTAAGACGTTCTAGCTACAAATATGTTCTTGCATTGACAAAGTCAAGATCTAGAACCCCTAAAAATAAGGATTCTGCTAGACCAATATTTGAGACTTCACCGGAAGTGCAGTAGAGATGAAAGGGTTAATTTTATGATTTTTATGATGTTAATCATCGAGAGTGGACAAGAAAACCTTACTCTGATTAATCAAAATCTGGCAAAATATCATAAAATTATTGACACAGTGAGTTTAACTTAAAACTTAAATCTAAAAACTAACAAAGTCAAGATCTAGAACCCCTAAAAATAAGGATTCTGCTAGACCAATATTTGAGACTTCACCGGAACTGCAGCAGAGATGAAAGGGTTAATTTTTAAGATGTCAAATTAAGGCTAAGGAAAGAGGATACCCTAATCAGCTTCTGAAATTTGCCTAGAAGAGAGCTTTGACTTTCTAAGTGTGCAAACTTAATGAGCAACTCTCAAGATGTTAAAAACAAGATGATTAATTTGATCTTGAAGTTAACAAATAAATAAAAGATATAAAAATTCAAAATACTGGGGATTGTTAATGCCTGATGGTGATATTGAGTGTCTATCAATTTGATCCACTAATACACAGTCATTTCCAACCCTCGTCTCAGTGATCTACTTGGTGAACACCTTGAATGTGGATGAAGATGTGGACATTACAAAGCCGGCAACTTCAGTAATTGGATGTTCCTTCATCCAATTACTGAATACATTTTGTAATTGTTTTTTAACTGGATTCAGTAAGTGTGTTGTGCATAATTATATGCACATGTAATAAAATCTACATTGGAAAAACTACTCACCAACTAAAAAGAAGGATTTAGGAGCATTTGTATTTTATCAAACTGACTTCGATAAGACTGTGGATAGGCATACAGCTTGTTATCTTAAGAAGAATCCCAAACATCTTAGCTTTTGTGCCAGTAATACTGTTACCTTCGGCCAAAGAAAAAGGGATCTGGACAAATGAATTCTCAGGAAAGCAGCAGATTCATCATTTATATGCTGAAATACTTTATGGATTGAATGGAGTTACTTCTTGTATCTATTCATAATTCTTGGCCTTAAGCTGTTACCAGTTTATTTGTTTCATAGTGTTATGGTAAATTATTTCCCAAATGTACAAGTTTACTATTTATTAGCGATTCTAAATGTCGCATATGTATTTAATTAAGCATATTCTTATAAAAAAAATTCAACCTTGTTACTAAGTCCATTAGTAGAAACTGGAAACAATTTGAATATTTAGAGGTATTTCCATCACAATACTTATTGGGAATTCATGTTATTAGCAGTGATAAGTACTTAAATATATGGAAGGATTCACTAATATTAATAAACCAGTATTGGGCTATTATAAAATGTTTCATTGTTTTCAAGTGTCTTCATAAAGTGAATTACATATTAACATTCATTTGAATAGTGGTTGATAAATATAAATGTGACTATGTGACACTGACCTATGGCTACAACTTTATATTTGAGCTCAGGTATTTTATATTGTGCAAAATGTGTTACAAATTATTTTTAAATTCAGATTTCTGGTAATAGACCATTTAAATAATAATAATGTGAAATTATATTATATTAATAAAGTGAGGGTTAATTGAGCCCAGATATCTCTATAAATATAATGTAGAGAGATTACCCCCCCCCCCCCCTCAGGTAAGTCCAGGTTGAGTAATGCCCATGGACACAAAATGACTGTTGGATCACACTGTTCAAGCACGTGAGCAGTTTAAGGTTATTATGGTGGAGTCTTGGAACATTATAGGGTATTCTGTTAACTTTAGGGCCTAACCAGTTGCTTAGCATTCCAGGTACCCCTTTGGGGGTCATAGATATTATTCCCTTCATTGTAATGAATTGGTAAAATGCAAACTAGCTGTTCCTATACAAATGGGCAAGTATACTTTTTGGGCACCCCCTTCCCTCTGGTTTTAATTATCTGTCTTTTTATCTTCTGCTTTTAATAATAGAGTTGCCCTTCTGAATCGCTACTTTGTGTTGGTGAAAGGGCTTGTGTCCCTCAAAGAAGCTGGAAGTTATACCATGTAGGTTCATTTAAGATGGGCAGGTCATAACAGAGAGGTCAGGCAAATCATGAACCACTGGAGCAGGACCTGGCAACCCACTCCAGAGGAGCCCTTCAGTTCAGAAGGTGCCTCCAACATTATTAGGAAAGAGCAGAGGGTGAGTATGAGTAGCTCCAGATCTAATGAAGTGGATGGGCCAAAGTGGAGAAGACACCCTGCTGTGCATGTGCCTGAGGGGGGAAAGAAAAACTGCTGCTTCAAAGAACAATTCAGCATTGGAATGGTAGCTCATACAAAAGCTGATACAAAATAAATAATATCCCCTGTGAATATGCAGTGGTGGTAATACATAGATTTAAGGGACTAGACATGGAAGACAGAATGCTTGAAGAACTAGACATGGAAGACAGAATGCCTGAAGAACTAGACATGGGGAAGACAGAATGCCTGAAGAACTAGACATGGGGAAGACAGAATGCCTGAAGAACTAGACATGGGGAAGACAGAATGCCTGAAGAACTAGACATGGGGAAGACAGAATGCCTGAAGAACTAGACATGGGGAAGACAGAATGCCTGAAGAACTACACATGGGGAAGACAGAATGCCTGAAGAACTAGACATGGAAGATAGAATGCCTGAAGAACTAGACATGGGGAAGACAGAATGCCTGAAGAACTAGACATGGAAGATAGAATGCCTGAAGAACTTTGGATGGACGTTGGTGGCATTGTCCTGAAAACATCATAAATAATATCCCAAAATGAAAGAGAACAAGGAACGCAAGATTGTGGCAGGGCCATTAGATGTCAGGCTGGCTGGTGGAACTGGTATGGAAAGACATTGCCTTGGAGAAACAGTATCATGCCAGGATAGGTCCTGTTGGTGCCCTTGGAGAGGATCCCTATTTGCCATGACAAAGATCATGGCAAACGGCAATCTCAGTTCCTAGCAAATAGACGGGGAAGAGGTGGAGGCAGTGACAGATTTTATTTTCCTGGGCTCCAAGATCTCTTCAGATGGTGACTGCAGTAATTAAATTAAAAGATGATTGCTTCTGGGGAGGAAAGCTATGGCAAGTCTGGACAAGCTAAAGATATTACATTATCCTCAAAGGATTGTGTGTCTGGAGAAAACTGCTCGGAGTCCATTATACTGCAAGAAGATCCAATAAATCAATACTACAGGAAATGAAGCCAAACTGTTCACTGGAAGGTCTTATCAATAGACTAAAGCTCAAATATTTTGACAATATCAGTATTCCCTCGAAAAGACTCTGATGCCTGGAAAGATGGTAGGCACACGAAGACGGGGAAGGAGAGTTGAAGATGGATAGATGAGGCCATTGAAGCAGTAGGGTTTGTCTACATCCTCTTAACTAATTCCCTTTCTTCCATTTCCCTACCTGACCTTCTGGGCTTTCATGCTGAACACTTCCCCTGTGAGACATTTGTCTTATTGACCTATTAGCTCAAGTCACCATCTAACTGGAGACAGAGAGAGATCATGGCCAGCGAATGTTTCTACACAATGGCCATGATTTAAGGATTTCATTGTACCTAAATAAATCAAATATTAAACTACACAAGATTTAAATGTAGACGTGTCAGAGATAATACAGATGACAAATGGTTAATATTATGGTACCTCCAGGACCAGGACCAGGAGAAGTGGTCGAGACCAGTGCGGCTAATTAGCCAAGCCTAGGAATCATTAAGCCAAGCTGTTTAGGTAGATACAATTGTCCGACTGGATGCCCTTCGTTTCTTATCTGCAGTATAATCTTTGTTTGCAGGTAAAGGGTTAAACACGTGTGAGTCATCTTTGAACTTTTTCTTCCAATCATTGAAGCAGCACGCGTCGGTGCCACAAAGAGACGACGCGAGGACAAGATGGAGGCTATTTATAGATGTGTTCTGTAGGAATCCCAAGTGTGGGGGGCGGGTCACTGGAGTTGGACACCCTCTCAATCTTAAAGGGCCCTCACATACATTGTCGGCTTACTGAGAAATCTTTCCGCAAACAGATTGCGAGCTCACCATTACGGACTAGCTAATCTTAAAGAGCATGATCCCCTAGCTATGCATCCTGAGATATTCAGCGTCCTTTATGCTGTGTTATCATGCAAAGGATTGTAGGACTTACAGCCATTGGACCCTACGAGTCAAGGAAGGGGCTATGGTTATACTTGTGTTGTGTATTACTAGTGCTGGCCCTTTAAGGTAGAAGACTCCTGTGCCCACCCCAATCTATTCATTTCCTGGGGTTATAATACAACCGCAAAGTGGCGCTGATGCTATACGGGCTAGACTAGCGCGGGACGTGAGATAACAACCTGTCTTGTTAAGCAATTAAGAGATTGTTGAGGGAAATCGCCGAGGTTAAGAAGTTCTGTAATTGATCCGCTTGGACCCGCCGTCTGCAGCAAACCCAACATTGGCATAACGCTATTTTATTATTATTATTATTTCTTTGTAACGCGCTAATATATTCCGTAGCGCTGTACAGGGGATAAGTTCAAGACAAAACAACATGGCTAAGAATGGAGGCCCCGTCTTTGAGCAGAGAAGAGACTAAAGGCCGGAGCTCTTATTACTGGGCCTCCCCAAAACATGAGTCCATGTCACAAGGGTGGGCTTCCAGGAGGAACCTAACACGGCCCTTACCAGACCATCGGACTGGGTCGCGTATCCTCATCCTTTATCACTAGCCAAACAAGCTGCCACCTAGCCACCTTTGGCTATTACCGTAGCACCTTCACTCCCCTCCTGGGACAATCACCTAACCTGGTCTGTCCCTGATTGGTAGACCCCTTGACAGCCTGGCCAATAGGAACGGGTCTACGATGCGCTCCTGTGATTGGTTCGGGAAGAGATGGAAATGAAATACAAAGCGGAGGGGCCACGCCGGCAGAACGAGAAATGTTTATTGTTCTGTAAATTATTAACAAGAAGGGGGGGGGGGGGGAAATAAATAAATGATCCCCTAGAGGGCACATGTGTTTTTTGGGGGGTGCTTGGTGTTGCCCAAGTTTGGGGATCTTGTAATCAGAGGCCCAGTGAGGCAGGAGAAGATGGCGGAGATGGTCCTAGGACCAATGAGGCAGGAGAAGATGGCGGAGATGGTCCTAGGACACTAATAAGCTGCAATGATGTTGGACAGTCTGCTTGTTTTATTTTTCCGGTGGCTTAGCAATGTACCCCAATCATGGGTGTATTTAGGTGTATTTAGGGTTTACGCTGCCCATTCAGAGTTGTGCCCCCCCATACCTCCGTACATCCCCAGACGCCACGCCACGGTCAGTCCTCCTCCTGTCCCCGTGCTATATCACAAACCATATGTGTATTTATATATCTTAGAAAGTGCGCCGGACAGAAATGCCGCGACATGTAGACGGCGGTGTGCACGAGCAGCCATTATTAAATGAACCTGCATCTGTTTCTTCAGTACAGCCCTAGGCCTCTGTCCCAATGTTAAGAGTATATAGATTCCCTCCTCTATAGTTATATTTAGGCACAATGAGAAACAATTAGCACATGGAGCTGCACATGGCTAGTACAAGGTATATGCCGTGTTCTGTCACATGAAATGGGGGGGGGGGGACAGTTTCCTTTTAATCTATCACAGAAGGTTATTGTATCGCATATAAAATGTCATTTGTGGAGGTGGAGGCTCCCACGCCGGCTGCAATGACCCGAAGGCGGCACTTACACAGGAACTTACCATTCAAAAAAGACGAGCCGTGGGACTTAGAAAAAAACATTACAACCTCGCAAAAATACGACCTTAACGCCCGAACCCCGCGCACCCACATGAAAACATTAAAAACACAGCAAACACATAAAAAGCTTTCCCACAGCAAGGGGGGGGGGGGGGGGGCGCCCTGGACCTCTGCAAGTGACGTTACACCTCCATTTAAGTCCAAATTACCGAGTTTAGACACCCGAAAATAACCTAAGCGAGAGAAAAAATGGCAGCTGAAAAAAACGAAAATGATACAGGACCCTAAACACGCAAAACACCGCCAAACACCTACGAATTTTACAAAAACCTGTACGAGGTCCAACATACACCATTACCAAGGACGCTAAATCATCCACAGCCGCGTACCACATACACAGTCGCCGCCATTTTACACTAACTTACAGAATGCGAAACTACACAGCTACACTAACGGCTTCCCCTCGCGCACGCAGCCTATTTACACTGCGCACATTGCTGACACGTACACCTCAGCTCCACAACACTAATGCTGCAGCAACATGAAAACAGATTGTCAGCTCTTCAGCACAATGCTTCCTGCATATATTACTTCACAATAGGTAAAGTATATTCATTTATTAATGTATTGTTTATTTCATTAGTGTACAAAAACAAATATACACAAAAACAAATATACACAAAAACAAATATACACAAAAACAAAAAAATCCCAATAAACACAACACCCATTTCCCGCGCCTCTCCACCTGCCTTACAATTTTATTGCCGTCAAAAAATGCAGGAAGCGTTGTGCTGAAGAGCTGACAGTCCCGCCTGCGGCTCATTGCAGCCGTCGTGGGAGCCTCCACCTCCGCTTCGCGAGGGTCCGCATTTGCGAGCCGAAAGTTGTAGGGGGTTGTAGGGATTAGCGCCTATGGCGCTCATCACCAGCACAAGGAGCGCCTTTGGCACTCCTTGCCAGCAACTGTGGCCCTCGATTTGACCCTTAAATAATTCTGCTCCATAGGCCCGTGATGGCCCCCAATATTAAGGTGCTATTATGGGATAATGAGCCAGCGCTTACGTTTTGCGCACCTGCTGCTTGTCGCCTTGTAGATAGCGCTGCGTATAATATTGGTGATTTATAAATAAAGGTTCATAATAATATTAATAATAATGAAAATCAAGAGGAATCTAAACAAGAAATCCGTCTGAAACTTTATCAATCTCCTTCAAGACCCCCAAAAACTGGCAATCTCTGGACCAATATCCGATAATGTCCGTTACGCATTATAACCTGGACTATCCTCGATGGATCTTTATTTTTATCTATTGAATATATTGAAGAATTCATTTGTCTCCTTATTGTGAGCGTTCGTCTTGTGATGAAATCTTCCTGTTATATTGAATTTGGATGTCTTAATATAAGGTAATCGTGTCTCCTTGCAACGTCCTTTATTCCTGTAAGTAATCCAGTTAGCTTCTCTTCCGAGCTTAATTCTTCCATTTCCTTATTCATTTTGTCACCCATCTCTGACCCCTTCTAGCGCCGTCCTCTTCGTGAGATCTTATCTGCCGGTTCTCAGGGACAAAGACGTTTCTGACACTTACTCTGAGCTGTATCCTTAGATGATAACTGATGTATCTGCCTTAAGATGTAACTAGATGAACATTAAGTGCATCACAAGTAGTATCATCTGGTCAAGGTATCTCAAGGCTGGAAGATATCCAGACCATCTACAGAACAATACGCCAGTGGTATGGCCCCTATTTAATGGCCCAAATCACAATTACATAAGCCCATAATGGAGCCCGTAAATGTTACTGATATCTAATTGGCTACTTTTAGCTGCTCGCATTACAATTGCGAGTTACAGGCTCTAAATCAAACGTAACGCCGTCCTATCTCATCCTTTGATGTTTCAAGCCCGTAAATGTTACCAGCGCTAAAGATGCAAAATCCATATTTAATTACAACAATTTAACAAGCCCGCAATTGCGTTCAAACTTGTAAATGTCAAATGTATAAAAAAAATTATACCAAAAGTTTGTTAAACACCTGTTGTAGCACTGTAAAAGCAAATAAACACTCACTACTGTACTTACAAATACCAGGAAAGCAATGAAAGACTCAAGCTCGCAAATCTGCTATAAAAATATATGTTTAGAAGTTTTATTTCGGTGTTATATCGATACCGGGAATCAAGGAGTTAATACATATCATGGAACCCGCATGGACTAGAACAGATAATTTATTGATTTTTATTGATTTCTGGATTGCGAGTCCGATTGCAGATCAGACTACTAAACACTAATTGATTGTAGTATAAACTCCATGTTTTACTATCGGCTGTGTCTATAATGTAACTTACGGGCTTGCTGAATTGATCATGATCATGCCCTAAAATGCTACATAATGGGCTCATGGTTTGTGTGTTGAGGCTGTGAGCCTTTAATTACGGGCTTGAGTCAATTAAATACATCTGTAACTGTAACAAATTTGGAAGCCGCAGCCAAAAGTTCAGTTTGAAGGTAATTACGGGCTTGCAATTGAATGGAGGCCTATGTCTAGAAATAAATATTTACAAATAATATAATAAATAATACAGCGATGTAGACCTGAAAATGTATATATCTGCCTTTTTAATGTATTTGTATGTATTTCATTTTGTACATGTATGTAGCGCAGCCATGTTTATATACACAGCGCGTCTCAGTACAAGGATACGTAGAGGGATAAGGACGGAATCAGAAGCTCAACATCAGCAAACAGAGCAGCGATTGAAAAGAACAGTGTGTGTATATCACATATAATAGTTGTCACACTGCGGGTTGTCGTGACGCTTTGTGGCCCTTGCAATGCGAGGGCCGCAACTGACGACAACTTGTAGTTTCACAACTCCCCCTGCCATGCCCCACTGATGCTCGTGATGAGCGCCATAGCCACTCATCGCGCCACATCAGCCTTGCGGCCCTCCCTGATCCATACTCCCTGCTCCGGTGGCGCACGTGGACAAGCGGGCGGGAAGCGCGCACTGGACAACGGGCAC
Organism: Discoglossus pictus; assembly: GCA_027410445.1. Lineage (NCBI taxonomy): Eukaryota > Metazoa > Chordata > Amphibia > Anura > Alytidae > Discoglossus > Discoglossus pictus. The sequence continues at coordinate 444,995 of JAPZIH010000692.1, read as the reverse complement.
TCGCGCAAGAGTGCGCCCGCAGCATTAAGGTGAGGGAGGAGTAGGGGAAGAGACACGGGAGAGAGGATTGGGGGAGAGACACGGGAGAGAGGACTGGGGGAGAGACACGGGACAGGAGTGGGGGAGAGAGACGGGAGAGAGGAGTGGGGGAGAGACACGGGAGAGAGGAGTGGGGAGAGACATGGAAGAGAGGACTGGGGAGAGACACGGGACAGGAGTGGGGGAGAGAGAGGGGAGAGACACGGGAGGGAGAGGAGTGGGGAGAGACATGAGAAGAGGGGAAAGCGAGACACGGGAAAGAGAGACACAGAGGAGAAGGAAGAGAGACATGAGGGAGGGAGAGGATGGGGGGGAGAGAGACACAGGGGGAAAAGAGACACGGGAGAAGAGAGATATAGGGGAGGGAGAGGATGGGGGAGAGAGACTCATGGGAGGGGGGAAGAGAGACACAGGGGAGGGGGGGAAAGACACAGGGGAGGGAGAGGAGTTGGGGAGAGACATGAGAAGAGGGGGAAGAGAGACACGGGAAAGAGAGACACAGAGGAGAAGGAAGAGAGACATGAGGGAGGGAGAGGAGGGGGGAGAGACACGGGAGAGAGGACTGGGGGAGAGACACAGGACAGGAGTGGGGGAGAGAGACGGGAGAAGAGGGGGAAGAGAGACACGGGTAAAGAGAGACACAGAGGAGAAGGAAGAGAGACATGAGGGAGGTAGAGGAGGGGGGAGAGACACGGGAGAGAGGACTGGGGGAGAGACACAGGACAGGAGTGGGGGAGAGAGATGGGAGAAGAGGGGGAAGAGAGACACGGGTAAAGAGAGACACAGAGGAGAAGGAAGAGAGACATGAGGGAGGGAGAGGAGGGGGGAGAGACACGGGAGAGAGGACTGGGGGAGAGACACAGGACAGGAGTGGGGGAGAGAGACGGGAGAAGAGGGGGAAGAGAGACACGGGGAAAGAGAGACACAGAGGAGGGAGAAAAGAGACACGAGGGAGGGAGAGGATGGGAGGGGAGAGAGACACAGGGGGAAAAGAGACACGTAAGAAGAGAGATAGAGGGGAGGGAAAGGATGAGGGAGAGAGACTCATGGGAGGGGGGAAGAGAGACACAGGGGAGGGGTAAAAGACACAGGGGAGGGAGAGGAGGAGGAGGAGAAGAGAGACACAGGGGAGGGAGAGGAGGAGGCGAAGAGAGACACAGGGGAGGGGGAAGAGAGACACGAGGGAGGGAGTGGATGGGAGGGGAGAGAGACACAGGGAGGAAGAGGAGTGGGGGAGAGACATGGGAAGAGGGGGAAGAGAGACACGGGGAAAGAGAGACACAGAGGAGGGGGAAGAGAGACACGAGGGAGGGAGAGGATGGGAGGGGAGAGAGACACAGGGGGAAAAGAGACACGGGAGAAGAGAGATATAGGCGAGGGAGAGGATGGGGGAGAGAGACTCATGGGAGGGGGGAAGAGAGGCACAGGGGAGGGAGAGGAGGAGGCAAAGAGAGACACAGGGGAGGGAGAGGAGGAGGCGAAGAGAGACACAGGGGAGGGGGAAGAGACACAGGGGAGGGAGAGGAGGAAGGGAAGAGAGACACAGGGGAGGGAGAGGGGGGGTAAGAGAGACACAGGGGAGGGGGAAGAGAGACATGAGGGAGGGGGGAAGAGAGACACAGGGGAGGGAGAGGAGGGGAGGAAGAGACAGAGGGGAGGGAGAGGAGGTGAGGAATAGACACAGGGGAGGGACAGGAGGGGAGAAGAGAGACAGCGGAGGGGGTGGGGGTAAGAGACGAGGGGAGGGGGAAGAGACACAGGGGAGGGAGACGGGGGGTGAAGAGACAGAGGGTGGAGAGGGGGTAAGAGACAGAGGGGGAAGAGACACAGGGGAGGGAGAGGAGGGGAGGAAGAGACACAGGGGATGGGGAGGAGGTGAGGAATAGACACAGGGGAGGGACAGGAGGGGAGAAGAGACACAGCGGAGGGGGTGGGGGGGAAGAGATGAGGGGAGGGGGAAGAGACACAGGGGAGGGAGATGGGGGGTGAAGAGACACAGGGGAGGGAGATGGGGGTGAAGAGACAGAGGGGAGGTAGTGGGGGAAGAGACACAGGGGAGCGAGGGGTGGAAGAGACACAGGGGAGGGAGGGGGGAGAGACACAGGGGAGGGAGAGGGGTGGAAGAGACACAGGGGATGGAGAGGGGGGAAAGAAACATAGGGGAGGGAGAGGAAGTAGCGGGGGGGCTCATTGCAAACCTTTCCTCTCGCCTACTATACGTGTATTTTCTAAGTCCCGCGTGCCTGGCGTTGTTGGTGTAAGTGTTACTGTCTTTGCCGCCGTGTATTTTCTAAGTCCCGCGTCCCTGGCTTTGCTCAGCCTCGTTTTCATCCAGTTTCCGGAATTTTTTACGCCATTTTTTTACTCGCTTAGCCAATTTTGGAGCGACGAAACACGTCAAATAAGGATCTAAGTCGCTTGCAACCTCACTCCCGGGCTCCCAGGCTCTCCCCCTGTGCTGTGTGAATGTGTTTTTATTTATTTATTTTTTTTATTATTTTTCTTGTTTTTTGTGATTTTCGATTTCCGTGTTTTGGCTGTTAAATTCGTATTTTTCCAAAGTCGTATTTTTCCCCCAGAACGCGCATGTGGCGCTCATGGCCTAAGTCCTGCAAGCTCGGAATGCTTCAATGCCTCAACGGCTCCCCTCGCTTCGCAGGCTCACAAGCGTGACGACAAATCGCAGTTTGACAACTATTATATGCGATCCTAAACATACACTGTACAAATAAAAGTCCTTTATTGCTTTTATCAAATGTTCATAAACGATATTGGTCATATCCACGTGATACCAACTCTCATTGGCTGAGATATCTGTGACCTAATAACAACAGCAAATGAAACCGCGTTTTCCGCTTCTCAGCTTGATTTTGACTGCGCTACATGATGGCGCACAACAGTATGCGTGAGTTGTGCGTCCCTTTAATAATCAGCATTCTAAGTGTCTCTGTAATAAATATCATAAATATCAGTAGCAAGGAGACATATATATATAGGACGGATCAGATAAGTGTCATTATATCTTTGTCCTTCCATCAATCACCTAGCGAGCCCCCCCCCCCCCCCGATACAAACATCCGGGGGCAGGACCAGTCCACTGGTTGCCATAGCGACACATCGCTGTAGTCTTGCTTTGTGACTGGCCAGTTTAACCCTCTGTGAACCAAGGGGGTCGGGACCTCCATCAGAAATATTGGGGCCCAAATATAATAGTCGAACCCCACCATAGACACCATTACCCATTTTCCCATCTCCCATAGCCTCCTGCACCTTAAAGGGACATGAACCTCAACTATTGTTTTCAAGCATTTAAAATAGCATGTTTTAAACATAAAAAAGTAGTTTTTTTTGCATAAAAATATGAAGTAAATCCTGTTTAAGTGTCATTGAAATGAATAGGAGATGCAGAATACACTTTAGTACTTTTTTTGCGGTGTGAGATCTTTTATTTGAAAAAAGAAAACACAGCGGGGCTCATTATCTAAACCGATAGAAAGAAATGACTTCCATGTCCCTTTAACTGCACATATAGTAGTGAAATCCATTTGTTTCCCTTATTGGACAGGATAATAATTGATAGGAACCACATTTATAGACGAGGGTGGGTCAGCGGACACAATAAATGAATTAAACGTCATAATCTGGGGTAGATTCTAACGTATCCCAGCGGATCTGCCAGTGGCTGAAGGGTAGGAGTCAGAGAGTTATTTTGTATCGCTGGATACCGGAGGAGAACCTCAGGGCTGGGACCTGTTGTGTTTAATATATTTATTATTATATCATTAACGGGCATCAAGGAAACGCTTATCTCTTTACAGATGATACAAAATATGCAACAGGTAGACATTGCAGGAGGTTTAAAGGGATATGGATATAATATTAAAATAAACAATCTTTTTGTGTTAATATCTAAACATAATTTTATTATCAAATGCTTAAAAGATTAGTTTTACTCACTGAAATCTTCCAAATAGTTTCAGCAAAAGTCTGCTCCCATGCCCTTCCTAGTATTGTGTGATATATATGCCCATTTAGAGTCACAACCTCCATAAAGGCCAAATTGTCAAATAATCATCAAATTTACTTTCAAAACAGGGGATTTGTATATTCATGATATAACAAGAATACTCACACGTCGAACCTCAGGTTCTGCTTTTCCTCGAAGAAATAATCCAACACAAACTTCCGCACAAAGTCCGGGTTCAGGGTGTTGTCAATAACCTCCGTTCGGCCAAACTGCACAAAGAAAAACCACGAGACGGCGTCAGATTTAGGTTTTAGGAACTGACTGAATGACTTGGGCCAGGATATTATGGTCTCAGATCTTGGGGTAGGAACATAAGTAGAATCAGTTACTGGCCAAACAGTAGAATAACAGGCCTAGATTAACCATTTCAGTGCTGAAAACACTCAACAATACCTGTGAAAATGTACATAATGTGTTAAAGGGACACTGCGTGTAAGCAATTTCATATTTATTTAAAGAGCATAATAAGCTCACTATAATGGATTTATTTCTCGGTAGCTCATTGTCGGTCATTAAAGAATCGCTCACACATTTTATATTCTATTATTATTTACTGCATTCTTCTGTTTTCTTTACTGGACCTTCTTCCACATGTTGTGGCCCTTTAAACTAATGAGCCTTACATTAGTGCTAATGAGAGCACTTGCAGTAGTTACTGCCACATTTCTTTTGTGCAGCTAGAACTCCTACTCAAAGTGTTCTCCCACCTTAGGAATAGGCCACCGTAGAATAAGAGCAAAACAAGTAATAACTTAGATGCTGAATTATTTTATGTATATTACCTATTTTCAAATGAAGTTCCTGAAAAGAGTATATTTTACATGTATGACCACAGTGGCCCTTTAAGGCAGAAGTTTGAACAATATTTAGGTCTGGGGACCGGCTGTCACTTTCCAGTAGTCATGTGAGATCCAGAACATGCCTAACATGTCATATTACATGTGACTGCATGTTCACCTCGTTTCGCACTGATCTGAATAGAGAACATGTTAACTGCACATAAGTTTGCCATCTGTCTATAACTGTGACCAATGGTGATGGTTTGTATAAAGTGCTAGACAATGTAAGTGCGGGATCCAATATGTTGGTAAAACTTGTCGTCAATTGAGGAGACGAGTATCGGAAAACACATAATTCAGTCATAAATAAAGCTGACTTTCATAATGGTGATACACGATCTTTGGCTTTTTGTGGCATAGAAAATGTTTGATTGACCAAAGGAAGGGGTGATGGTGATCAATAATTACTACAACATGAAGCAAAATGGAATTTCCAACTAAAAAGTTTAACACCTAATTGCCGTAATGAAGGTTTTAATTATTCTGCGTTTATTTAAAAGTCAAATATATAGAGCAATTGATATACAGTAGCTACGCTTATAGAGCAGCTCTAGAAAAGTCCTACTATAGAAGTCCTTAATATTTAGTTTTCTATTTAGCTAGTTCCAAAGTGATTTCATGGAGTGGACACCATGATGTTTTGACACTATCATCTACCATACAATAATTTTAGTTAGTAACAAAATAAATGTATTATTACATATTCACTGGTATATTAAGCAATATCCTTTTGTAATATAGTGTATTATTAGAATTTCTTATAAGAAATCTATTTCTAATTGTTTACTAAAGTGAAAAATGATACATTTATTTATTAAGTAATATAAACCATTGTCTATTTACAGCCAAAATGAGTTTAGTATAAAAGACAGCTTTTCCTTCAGTGAGTAATGAAATTTCTGTTCTCGGTTTTATTTGCTTTTTTGTGGACCAGATCTACTTTTGTAGGTTTCCTATTGCCAGTTGTTGGGCGCCTAGTACCATCCACATCAGTGATAAGCGAATCACTTGCGTTGGCGCATGATACTCCGTGTGTCCATTTGGAATCTGCTTGGGACATTTATTACAGCAAACTCCAGAAAACATCTAGGACTGTATACTCTGGACACTTCTGGAAGAACCTGTATCTCTGGATTTGGATTCATCATCTTACATGTGCTACAACACCTCATAATGTCTGAGGTTAAAAAATGTGAGTGAATTTCCTCATTTGTTTATTAAACCACTTTTATTATCCTATTGGCTGGCGTGCGCTTCTCTCCACCCATTTAAGATGACTATTAATTGCATAAAAGAATAGAGTCTACTAGAACCTACTATTCTACCTAGCAACAGTAAATGATTGGGTATATCCTGTTGGGACGCGTCGTGCCACAAAAGAGGTGGAGCCTAATGGTGTGATGCGACTTGCATCGTAAAATGGGCGTAGCCTAACAGCTTTAAAAATTTGGCGCCAAACAGAGATTTTCAGGGTTCCTTGACAAATCCACATTACAGCAGCGGGGAAATGCACGTCGGATCATGTTGATGGCTTCCTGATACTAATTACTAAACACATGATGGATAGAAAGGTTTTGGCATACAGATTCACCATCTTTAAACTCAAGTGCCAGCTTTAAGGTCAGACAGTATTTTTCCTCTTTATACTCCTCTGGGGTAAGTTCCCAGCTTGTGCGGTGTATATACCCGAATGGAGCAATATATTGTGCGGCAGCTTGGCTTTAAATGAACAGAGGTGTCTTATCTATTTGCTTCTAAGCTTTATTATCCTTGGGACTCCTCGTGGTATGGTACATGCGTACTATCTAGGTCTATATAACTATTAGGTTTTTTTTATATAATATGATTTAGATGGTGTATTATTTATTCTGTTCCATATTAGAGGAAAGCCAACCTACATTTGGTTTTAATAATTAATTCCCCTTTATATTTTATCATTTTGGTAAATAGTTTTTCATAATAAAGTTTTTTATTTTTAAAGTTGCTGCAAAAAATATATATAATAATTAATATAAATATTATTACTTTAATATATAAATGTAATAGAGTTCGGTGATACCCGTCCGTTATTCTCTTGCTTTGTGTTAAAAAAAGTGTCGGACACCCCTCATCTTGTAGGACAGATAATTGTCTTTTAATTAATGTCCGAAATATCATGAATCCCAACGCAAAGTATCATTAAGGAACATGGAATGTTTTGTGTGAAAAAGTGAGTTTTACTTTAATAAAAGCCCCATTGCTAAAAAACGTTTTTTACTTGGATACTGAAGTTGCCAAATGAGCCAAAATCAGGTATTTCCTGGAAAAGAATGAGGAACAACGACATTCATTTGTAAAACAATTGCTACTTAGTATCAAGCTTTTTAGGTTGTCTTAGGATGTTTCTGACCCCCTCTGCTTGGTACAATAGATAACGACCCACGGGAGCCATTGGCACTAAATAAAATCAGGTGAGTAGATAGTGGAAAGAATGGTAGCACGTTGATTATTAGCTCTATATTAGATATATTGTTCTTTTTCATGTATTATAAATAATGTGGATGTTTAGATAATGGTAGGTAGAAGTTGCCCCGGGTTAGATTCTTCTTACTATCAGTTCTTTTTTTTTTGGGGGGGGGGGGTAATTTTGTTTTATCTATGTAATGATTTTTTTAGACTACAATTCTTTAACCTACGGGTCTCTTTACATCCCCTCGTTACCCCACTTCGTCACCTGACTCCTCATCTCTTTCAT
>JAPZIH010000692.1:402356-432356 GCA_027410445.1 Discoglossus pictus | reverse complement strand
TAGAAAGGTGATTTATTTATCCTAGAGGTAATATTTATATTGGTCTGTGTAAGTAATATACCATATATATATAATATTTACACGCCCCATGTTTTTTACGTCTCTACACAATTAACTGTCCACTTTTTCATCCAATAGAAAATCCTCCGCTATCTCAGATAATGACTGAAGTTCTGGGGAATTCCTTGACCATCTGCATGGCAAGCTGTGCTGGCACCATTGAGGTTAATACGCTTCCCTTTCTATCATGTTTATCTGTAATCCTGATTCTGTCCTTAATTCCCTTCCCTCCCTCGCTGCGCGGCGCACTCTGCTCTCGGATTCTCTCCGCCTACCTCCCAGCTCCCATGTTTCATTATAAATTGCTATTCCCAAACTGTTACAACCCGCGATTGGTATTATAACGCAACACTGCGAATCTTAATATGTGCGAGAAACAATTATTATATCAGAAAAAGTTATTAAACTGAGCGCAGGAATCCAGCGCTGCGGCCACCTTCTTACAGAGCATTATGGGATATTACAGATATTTGGATATTATTCAATGTAAAGCAATGTTTTCAGTCTTTAGTTGCTTAATAAACCCTAAGAAATATATGTTGTGATATTATGAGGAAACGCGACCTTATCTCGTAATATCAGTTCTCAAAACAGAATGACAAAAAAGTATTTAAAGGGCCAGTGCGTTTACCAGATCATGTTGTAAACGTTACATCTATAGTACAGAAAAATACATAAAATATGGGCAATCTGAGATTGTTTTCTCCATCTCTGTCCTGATGTGTACAGGGGACTTACATGTTACAGGGCAGTGAGACTTATGGATGCATCTTATAGTGCTTTTGGTTGCATTGGGTTTTAATGTAAATAAATGAATGATATACAGATAACCGGGTCTCCACGATTGCTTTTTTACACTTCCTTTTAGGATTATTCTTCGTATATATATTGTTTATGCAAATTACGCTTAGGGTTTAGTCTCCCTAAGGGTAATAGGGGACTCCAGACGTGGACCCCTTGATCACTGTGCCTTAGGGAGTCCAGCTGCACCTCACTGATGAGGCCCATAAAGGCCGAAACGCGTCTGGGGTTTGTTGTTTCTCCTGTTCAGGGTAGAATTGCCTGGTATTTCGGGTCTGGACCACTCTAGTGAATGGGACCAGACTGATATACTACAGGATATTTCACCCTGTGAAGGGCACAAGGGTTATTATGGCCACAGAACTAGCCTATCAAGGTTGGTTCCTTCTCTGATTGGCCGCCCCTATTTTGGTATATTGTATAAAACGTACGTCTCCTAAATGCATGACAGAATGTCTTGTTCTACGGAGCCCCTTTAAGCAGGGCCACCAGTGGGGCTACCAAGATTGCTGGTGCACGGGGGCCCATAAAGAAGACAGCTCAGAGCGCACCTAATTTGTTTTACGAGTGAGTAAACAATCTCAACATGCCAATACTATTAAGGAGTTAGAATTGCACCTTCAAGTGTTTGGCAAGGAATCCCGCCCAACTTCTTTTTCCTCCTCCACCCGTCAGCTCCTGTGAGGTCTCTATGCTGAGATCTCGGCCAATCACTGGCCACATCCCAGGATGTTTGTTTCTACATAAGCCTTGTCACACAATGTTCTTTTCTTGAGTCTCTGTTACTATATAAACCTCAATCCTGCGCTTTTCTTAACACGTCTCTATTAAACGATTCGTGGTTTCCAGACCTTGATTTCATTTCCATCGATACCTTTGTGATTTGTGATAAAGCTAACCAGAAATAAAACTACTATTAGAAGAGAATAAATTCAATGTAACTTCGAAAAGTTACATTTAGAGCTTTAGCGTTCCAGGCATCAGCATGACTGCTTATTAGGTGCCTGATAGGTGGAAGATGATCTGCCCAGGAGGCTATCCTACATCTTTTTCTGACAAGTCTAGGTTTGCCTATGACTACTACTCCAGGGAAGGAGGCAAATAATGAAAACTCCTGGGGAGATCTTATTCCACCCCATGGAGATGATGAAACGTGAAGAAAAGTATATTTGCTCATGTCTCAAACACTAAACTTCAAATGTAAGTCTTAAAAAATGGTATTGATTTTTTTTTACTTATATACTAATTCTACTGGTAACAAATTATTTAATAAACCCTAATGTATGAGACTCCTTCTGGATCGCTGCCCTACTGTGGTGAAGGGGCTTATGTAACTCAATGAAGCTGTGAGAAGGAGAAGGAACTGGCAACCCACCCCAGTATCTTTGCCAAGAACAACTTATGGATAGACACAACCGGTGACAAAGCAATAGATGTGCCTGGTGGGCTGCCATCCATAAAGATAATTGTATATAAGATAAGTTATACTCATTGAGGAGGGATATCTCTCAGTCCTATCTTATTCCATAGTAAATACAGGGATCTGTCGCACTAGTGATAGATTTCTATGCACCAGACATTTGTTTGTTCCTTGGAAGTCTCCCTCGCTCCTTCCTCCCCTGCAGGGACATCCAAGCTGTTTGCATATATTAAGGGCCTTCAGATGTTTTTTTTATAAGTTTGCTGTGCTAATAAGGAAGGGAATCCCGTCCAAGAAAGGCGCGATCTGGTTGGTTACTCAGCCCTAGATAAGGGAAGCAGAGAGGCAGAACAGTACAGCAGATGGTGACAAGGACTAAGCGCAGCGTGATACACCAGCCTCCGAGAACAGACCGCGACTCGCTGGCTGCCTTAAAGGGACACCCACCCCACATGTCACGCTTGCAATTACAGGGAAGATGTCAATACAAAAAAGTGCTAGTAATCTAAGATAAATTTAACTAAAAATTGTCATTTTTGCTTTAAATCATGGCTATAATTTCCTCATTCCTGTGAATTAATTTTATTTTTAATGCAATTACAATAAAGCTAAAACTTTGTCCGTAAGCATGTGGCTACACGTTATAGGAGCATTAACATCAACTGTAATATTCATATAGAAATGCAGCGGCTTATGGAGGTCATTTATAGATGTGTGTGCCAAATATTATGGATGTTTTGGGTTAAAATCACTGAAAACGCGTGTAAGGAAGAGAGGGTGTTGGCGTTACTCCAGTTACCACAGCGTTGTGGATTACCATTAATATGGGGGTCATGGGGGTCTTCTGCACATGTAGAAGTAGATAAACATAATCTATAATGGTGCCTCCCGCTGCATATCACGTATTATAATTGTCCAACTACGAATCGCTTTGTGAGCTCGGGCCGCAAACACGAAGCGAGGGGCCGCATTTGCGGAGGTGGAGGCTCTACGGCGCCTCACACGCGGCTACAAACACCCACACAAGTGGCACTTTAACAAAATAAATCTAACACGCAATCACTACGGCCAAACCGCGCGCACCTGAAAACATTAAAAACACAATAAATACATAAAAGGCTTACCCACAGCAAAGGGGGGCACCCAGGACCTCGGAAACTGAAGTTACACCGCCATTTAAGTCCAAATTACAGAGTTTAGACACTCGAAAATCCCTTAAGCGACAGAAAAAATGGCCGCCGAGCAAAACAAAAAAACGAGGCTACAGGACCCTAAACACGCAAAACACCACCAAACACATACGGGTTTTCAAATCAGCCGTACGAGGTCCAAGATACACTATTAACAAGGACCCTACATCATACACAACCGCGTACCGCATACACAGTCGCCGCCATTTTACAACACTAACTTACACAATGCGGAAGTACACAGCTACACTAACGGCTTCCCCTCGCGCACGCAGCCTATTTACACTACACACTGCGCACCTTGCCGACACTTACACCTCAGCTCCACAACACTGCAAACCTACATTGTATGCTGCAGGGACATCAAAACAGATTGTCAGCTCTTCAGCACAATGCTTCCTGCAGATATTACTTCCAAATAGGTAAAGTATATTCATTTATTAATAATTTCATTGCCATACAAGAACACATATACACAAAAGAAAAATCACCATAAACACAAAACACATTCACCGCGCGACTCACAACGAGCGCCAACGCTGCTCATAGCACACAAAGCCTTGCAATAAGCGCAAAAAGCAGATCAGCGCCGACCAAACAACAACAGCAAAAGCGCCGATCAGAAACAAAAATACAACAACCAACAGCTCAGCTCGAGGCTCGCAATGAGCGCTGAAGGCTCGTAATGAGCGCCGAAGGATCTCGGACTACCACAAAAATTAATGTCTGGGGCAATCAGCATTCCCCGCCTTCCAATTCTATTGCCGCCATTTTTTGACGGGCAAGTCGCTAGTATATATATATATAAAGACAATATTAATGTTTTACTTTCTTATTCAGTCTACATCTACAAAACGGCACCTTAAGCCTGAGCTTAAGAGGATGAGACATTGTGTAGACCACAAGATGCGTCCACTTTCAAGCTCTCTGGCCATAATATACTAAGCTCTGCCGGCGCCCCCGACCCGTCTGCCATTGCAGTATCGCATTCCCGGGAAGCTTAGTGAATTTTGACCTTTGTTTCTATAAGACATCAGGTGCGGTTTAAGATTCTACTTTCTTAGAATAAAAATCCTTTCCTATATAACCTAGAATCCCCTCCTTGAATCCCAGCAGAGCCCCTCCATATAAACCCATCAGTGTATTATGATTTGGATATTTATAGACGGGCTAATTAATTGAATCCGTCTCGAGAGAAATGAATCGCAGCAATTAGATTTCTTGCAAGCGTGACCAAAAATGAGATTTCCCTGCAGATCTCATCCTGTCTTGTCCCCACCGCTGCAGTTCATTAGGACATATTATCTGCCAGGGTATGTCTTCCCTGGCCTGTAGCCTGAGGCTCTCTGCCCGGCTGTAATCACCGCGCTAACCAGCAGACAACTGTCATTGAAAGTGATCCGTAGTCTGAAGGCGCGCCAGGCAGGTCCCCGGGCGCCCCCGCTGGCACCGCTGACACAGCCAGGATCCCAATCAAGGAACTTATAATTCTGTCTTGTGCAATTACCAGAGCAGCCTTCAAACATTACTAAGTAACGCAACAGGAAATGCAGTGTTGCAACATTGTCAGGGCCCTCCCTCTGACACATTCTAACTTGGGAGTGCCAGTTAGAGTCTAGAGAGGAAGTAACCCAGGTGGCGCGGCCCTGACACATGTAGCTGAGAAATATCCTTACATGTTATAGTGTATACACAGTGCCTGCAAAAGTATTCACCCCCCGTGACTTTTTCCCTATTTTGTTACATTACAGCCTTAAGTCCAATGTTTTGTTAATCTGAATTTTATGTGGCGGATCAGAACAAAATAGTCTAAGTTGGTGACGTGAAATGAGAAAAATATATACATAAAACTATTTTTTAGAAATAGAAAACAGAAATGTTCATGTGCGTATGTATTCACCCCCTTTGTTATGAAGCCCATAAAAAGCTCCGGTGCAACCAATTACCTTCAGAAGTCACATGATTAGTGACATGATGTCCACCTGTGTGCAATCTAAATGTCACATGATCTGTCATTACATATACACACCTCAGAGGCTGCAACACCTAAGCAAGAGGCACCACTAACCAAACACTGCCATGAAGACCAAGGAACTCTCCAAACAAGTAAGGGACAATGTTGTTGAGAAGTACAAGTCAGGGTTAGGTTATAAAAAAATATCCAAATATTTGATGATCCCCAGGAGCACCATCAAATCTATCATAACCAAATGGAAAGGACATGGCACAACAGCAACCCTGCCAAGAGACGGCGCCCACCAAAACTCACGGACCGGGCAAGGAGGGCATTAATCAGAGAGGCAGCACAGAGACCTAAGGTAACCCTGGAGGAGCTGCAGAGATCCACAGCAGAGACTGGAGTATCTGTACATAGGACGACAATAAGCCGTACGCTCCATAGAGTTGGGCTTTATGGCAGAGTGGCCAGAAGAAAGCCATTACTTTCAGCAAAAAACAAAATGGCACGTGGGAGACTCCCAAAATGTATGGAGGAAGGTGCTCTGGTCTGATGAGACTAAAGGTGAACTTTTCGGTCATTAAAGAAAACGCTATGTCTGGCGCAAACCCAACACATCACATGACCCAAAGAGCACCATCCCCACAGTGACACATGGCGGCGGCAGCATCATGCTGTGGGGATGGGACTGGGAAACTGGTCAGAGATGAGGGAAAGATGGATGGTGCTAAATACAGGGATATTCTTGTACCTGCACCACTCTGTGCGTGATTTGAGGCTAGGACGGAGGGTCACCTTCCAGCAGGACAATGACCCCAAACACACGGCTAAAGGGGGGGAAACATGTAAATGTGTTGGAATGGCCGAGTCACAGCCCAGACCTCAATCCAATAGGAAATCTGTGGTCAGACTTAAAGATTCACAAGCACAAGCCATCCAACTTGAAGGAGCTGGAGCAGCAAGGAGGAATGGGCAAAGATCCCAGTGGTAAGATGTGGCGAGCTCATAGAGACTTATCCAAAGCGACTTGGAGCTGTGATTGTCGCAAAAGGCGGCGCTACAAAGTATTGACTTTAGGGGGTGAATAGTTATGCACAGGGACTTGTTCTGTTATTTTGTCCAATTTGTTGTTTGCTTCACAATAAAAAATAAACATCCTCCAAGTTGTGGCAAGTTCTGTAAATGATGCAAATCCTCCAACAATCTGCGTTACTTCCAGGCTGTGAGGCAACAAAACACGAAACATGCCAAGGGGGTGAATACTTTTGCAAGGCCCTGTATATATAGCATTTATCACTTTTGCAGCATTTGTGATATTTGGCTACACGTAAGCTCTAAATCAGTATTTTTCCAGCAGTATATTTTAATAAATAATTCATTATAACGCTTAGTAAATTTGAGCCTGGATCAATAGTTTTGTATTCAAAAATATTTTGCCGATAACCAAGTCTAGTTCTTTAAAATAAACACTTAGGGCCTCATTCAATTGCAATTTTCCCAATAGAATAGGGCTCTATATAAGTGCAGAGCGTATTACAGACGTGTTTAGTTAGTGAGGACGTTGCTTTTGGATAGAAGATCAGTAACTAAACACTTCTGTAATACGCTCTGCGCTTATATAGAGCCCGACGCAATTGGCCAAATCACAATTGAATGAGGCCCTTAGTAAATATTTATGTTTGCGGTTTCGAGTGACGAAACGTAATAATGGATGACATGTTGTTAAAAATAAACACAGATTTTCTATTTAAACTCTTATGGGCTGTTATTCCTTGCTATATGTTTTCTTTTTCTTTGCTCGCTTGATTCTGTCTGCTACTTTTTCTTAGGAGGGTGTGTCTGTAAACTGCATTTGGAGGGAAATATAATTGATGGCAGATAAAAACCGATCAATACAAACGTTGATTAGTCCATGGCGGCTGAATGGCGCTGGGCTTCCTGATCACGGTCGGTGGATCTAACACTTTTGATTGGTGGCTGTTCACCTTAAGGAGCATTTAAAGGATCATGGTGGTCCATGTGTCGTTACTATATGGTCGTTACTGTAGGGATACTTCTTATTACCTATATATTTTGGCTCTACGGCCATGTTTGGCGCTGTGGACTTACCTCGGCCCACTCCTTGTTCCCGACTCCTTGCACGTACAGGACAACCACTGCAAGAAGAAATGGAGAGATGTCAGCGGAGAGTAAACAAACGGGTATAATAGCGCGCTGCGCAGACCATAATGGCGGAAACGCGCTAAAAGAGCGGCGAAAAGTTACACGAAAAATAATTGCTGCAAAGGTTAAAAATACTTTTAAATGACTGCGAAAGATTCGCAAAAATAAACTAACAACATTAGTAACGATGTAAATCAGGGCAGAAACAAATCTTTATTTAGCAGACGCGGAAGTGACGGCCGCCATGAGTCTTATAATAAATATCATATATATGGCCCATGAGCGTCATGCGGCACAAGGAGGTGGTTACAGCAAAGATTATAAACAGACTGTCTATAGTATGGACGGAGAAGGTGCCCTGCGCTGAAATCTTATCTGAATCCACCTTTGCATCAAGAAATCTCCCTCCCTCATTGCTACTTCCAAACTAGAATAGATAATAAATCAGGGAAACACCTGAAAAGAGCCTTTGGTAAGATTAATGGATAAGAATTAAATTGACAACACGCCCTGTCCCCCTAGCTGACTCCTTGCTTCAAGAAATGCAACACTATCTCTCCAGACATAAACGCCCTTTCATACACAAGGTCTGTGGGGACTACAAAGCTGCTAAGACATCACACATACATCTATTTCATGCTTAATAACAAGGGCATTAAGGCCTATCCTGGATAAACAGAGAGGGAGTATTGATCCAGGGATGAATCCGATCGCCAGTATCTGGGGGCAGGAAGGAATTTTATATTTTTTTCCCTGTTGAGACAATTGGCAGTATCACTTGGGGTTTTTTCTGTTACTTCCTCTGGATCAGATAACAATAACTCTGCGTATTGCAGATCAGAGGAGATCTAAAAAGGTTGAACTTGATGGACTAAAAGTCTTTTTTCAACCTAAATTACTATGTAACTATGTAACTTTGTATCAAGGTATAATGTGTGACTATATTTAGTATCGTTTCTGACTCTTAATGGGCCACTAAAATGCTTGTCAGGATACACCAAGAACAGCCCAACCACCGTTTCGCCAAATCATTTCTGGGGGAGCTTCTGTCCAATTATATTCAATGGGAGAAATAAAGTGCACACGAGCGACCACTTGTAGTTAATTACACATAATAGAAGAAAACACACTAATCGTGATTAATGTCTTAAGAAATATAAAGAAATCACATAGGATCGATTTAACATAAAATGTACTTTTAGTTAATAATTAATATAGATAAAAAAACAAAACTACAACAGACATAGGACCTCTGGAGACATAACTGGCCGCTACGATATATCTCTGTAATTGTAGAGGGGTTACATTGCTAACGCCTTCGGCCCAAAGATAATAACTAAACTGATAATGAAAACAGGTCTGTAGCAATTTAGTATGTTGGAAATAAATCCATTACATCTAATAACTTATAAAATAATCTTGTAATTATATGGAAAGAGAAAGTAGAAGATTATGTGCCCCATAATCCCACACCCTCCACTATCTACAACTTGAGCATCTCAGCTATTTATCATTGATTCATCTACATTAGGAACGCCATCTGTGATGTCACCAACAAGCGACATGGACGTGTCAATACGACCTGACACACATTTCTCTGTTCAGCTTCTACTGACACCTGCATAGGAGCTGCACGGCGAAACGTGCATCAAGCTTTATTGATTTGGTTTATTTTTTATTATTTTAAATTGTTCTAATTTGTCTTATCTATTTTAATTACTAAATAAAAATTATTTTTTTCATGTTAAATTGTTCCAATGTGATTTTTTATGGTATTAACCACTATTTGGTTAAACTACTTGGGGACACGCTGGTTTATTGATGTGCTTTCTTCCATTATGTACATTGGATATTTGATCAATAAAAACATCTCTGTGAGCTATAATAGTTTGTTATTGTTATCTGCGCTGAGACCTAAGCGCCGACTAGGGAGAACAGAGAGAAGAGAAGAAGCAAGAGGAGAGAAGAAGCAAGAGGAGAGAAGAAGCAAGAGAAGAGAAGAAGCAAGAGGAGAGAAGAAGCAAGAGAAGAGAAGAAGCAAGAGGAGGGAAGAAGCAAGAGGAGGGAAGAAGCAAGAGGAGAGAAGAAGCAAGAGAAGAGAAGAAGCAAGAGAAGAGAAGAAGCAAGAGGAGAGAAGAAGCAAGAGGAGAGAAGAAGCAAGAGGAGAGAAGAAGCAAGAGAAAAGAAGAAGCAAGAGGAGAGAAGAAGCAAGAGAAGAGAAGAAGCAAGAGGAGAGAAGAAGCAAGAGGAGAGAAGAAGCAAGAGGAGAGAAGAAGCAAGAGAAGAGAAGAAGCAAGAGGAGGGAAGAAGCAAGAGGAGAGAAGAAGCAAGAGAAAAGAAGCAAGAGGAGGGAAGAAGCAAGAGGAGGGAAGAAGCAAGAGGAGAGAAGAAGCAAGAGGAGGGAAGAAGCAAGAGAAGAGAAGAAGCAAGAGGAGAGAAGAAGCAAGAGAAGAGAAGAAGCAAGAGGAGAGAAGAAGCAAGAGAAGAGAAGAAGCAAGAGGAGAGAAGAAGCAAGAGGAGAGAAGAAGCAAGAGGAGGGAAGAAGCAAGAGGAGAGAAGAAGCAAGAGAAGAGAAGAAGCAAGAGGAGAGAAGAAGCAAGAGGAGAGAAGAAGCAAGAGGAGAGAAGAAGCAAGAGAAGAGAAGAAGCAAGAGGAGAGAAGAAGACCATATAACCAGCGGTGCAGAGAGGGATTGGGTGATGGCTTAGATATAATGTATATAGTGTGATAAGTATATATATTATTCCTTTTCCATTATGACTTCCTCAGCCCCCCCCCCCCATTTAGTCCAGGTAGCTCAGTTTAAATCTTAGTCTTCACAAGATGCCTTCACTCTCCAGATGTATAATATGTGACACCTACCTGGGTCAGACTTTGAAAAAGTGTCCATATCCAGCAGATTCCTGTGGAGACAAGAAAGGAAGACATCTTAATATTACAATGGGTTCTATGTAGCGCTACGTGTGTCCCAGAAATCTAATCTTACATGCAGAAGAAAATGCTGGGGGACAAGGGCCAAGAACTGAAGCCAGATGTCTGCCCAATGATCAGACTCCAGTCCCAACATCCAGTAACCTCTGCACCCCTAAAGCTCTAATCTTCTTAGTAACCCCAAAATCCATTCACCTCAACATTTCCCCTCTAGCTTCTGTCACCTGAACCCCAGTCCTCAGCAATCCCCGTAACATCACCTTCCTGGCTCCAGCAACCTGAACCCCGGCTTCTAGACTCCAATCATCTTAACAGCCCCCCTGCCCCCTCCCAGATCACAAGTCCCTTCCCTTACCCCCCCACTACTCAGCCCCCCTGCCCCCTCCCAGATCACAAGTCCCTTCCCTTACCCCCCCACTACTCAGCCCCCCTGCCCCCTCCCAGATCACAAGTCCCTTCCCTTACCCCCCCACTACTCAGCCCCCCCTGCCCCCTCCCAGATCACAAGTCCCTTCCCTTACCCCCCCACTACTCAGCCCCCCTGCCCCCTCCCAGATCACAAGTCCCTTCCCTTACCCCCCCACTACTCAGCCCCCCTGCCCCCTCCCAGATCACAAGTCCCTTCCCTTACCCCCCCACTAATCAGCCCCCCTGCCCCCTCCCAGATCACAAGTCCCTTCCCTTACCCCCCACTAATCAGCCCCCCTGCCCCCTCCCAGATCACAAGTCCCTTCCCTTACCCCCCCACTAATCAGTCCCCCTGCCCCCTCCCAGATCACAAGTCCCTTCCCTTACCCCCCACTAATCAGCCCCCCCTGCCCCCTCCCAGATCACAAGTCCCTTACCTTACCCCCCTACTACTCAGCCCCCCCTGCCCCCTCCCAGATCACAATTACCTTCCCTTACCCCCCACTACTCAGCCCCCCCCTGCCCCCTCCCAGATCACAATTACCTTCCCTTACCCCCCCACTACTCAGCCCACCCTGCCCCCTCCCAGATCACAAGTCCCTTACCTTACCCCCCCACTACTCAGCCCCCCCCTGCCCCCTCCCAGATCACAATCCCCTTCCCTTACCCCCCCCCCCCCAGCCCCCCTGGCTATAATACAGAGCATATACAAAGATAGTGGATCGTGCTCCGAACCAATAATCAATCACATGTGTTATATATTTTTAAATATTTATTTTATTGGCTAAAAAGTAAAAATAGATAAATGACATAGGAAAGCGCATGGATTGGACCCAAATGTTCAGACCTTGAACATCATTATTTTCCAGAAAACAAGAAGCTTCTACATATAAGAAACACCAAGAAGACCCAAAAAAGCAAAGTATATGATTATAAACCTATTTATATACCCAGGATATTTATATCTATTTATACATAAGTCTGGTTATCACTTTATTCGGGGATGGACATATTTACCGGACTCGTAGCTCCACATTTCTACTGAAAGGCTCTAAATGGTAGTTTTTTGGCCTTAATAATTATTGAGATTATTACTTCTTCAGGGCGCCTTTGTTAGCCAATTATTTTTATGGATTTTATTACTAAAAAAAGTATTATAATTTTGAGAAATGTGTTACCCTACTGTGGGACCTATTGCTAAGCAGAAATCCAAAGTGGTAGGCTTTCAACTGAAGCGAATGGAGATCTAACCTACATTGAGGTCCCTCCCAGGTGGGGATTTATGTTAGGAACGAAAGCCAATGGTTGGACCCAATAAGGCAAATTAGAACACAAAATATTTAAAAAGTAAAAACTGTGTTTAGTCTTCAACTTAAATCATCACGTGAACCTTTTTTATGGAAAAATACAATTTAGGGATTTTGGTTATAATAAAATATATTATTGGTCACTGAGCCGGCCTTCATGACTCATGTTTAGCTTTATATTTATATGAAAAAGGGAAATGTAATGAAGGAATTAGGGGAGGTGAAGGACAGCGGAATAACCTGGGATAGCGCCATATTCTTATACCAGAGTATTAAAAAACATCATTTTTGGTAAAAAGTCCTCGAAGTCTGTTGTCATGGAAAACTACATGAAATCGAAAGAATTTAATATTCAAAAATATTTTGCCTATTATTAAATGTTATTTTCAATTACGCCAAACTTGGGACCTTCTTATATATAACCCAGATGAAGTGGAACCCAAGGAGCTGCCTAAGTTCTTAAATGGTAGATCCACCCAAGGCCATCACATTTTTGGAACTATAAGAGGAACCGTTGGTTGTATTTTTGACCAATTTGGGGGATTTTATGTTTATGTTAGGAATGAACTGCAGGGATAGACACAAATACGTTCTGCGTAACGGTAGATTTTTTTGGGACCAGACAGGTCTCCAGGAGCCATGACAAAGTGCGTCCATATAGATACGTTATACTTCTTGAAGATATCTAGGAGCCGGAAGCAAATATTTTAGGAGCCAGGATTCACTGGATTTTCCTCCGGTCTATGAAATGATTAACGAGTAAGATGCCATAGCAGCATCTTACTCCTTATTCTAGATTCCCAGTGTCTGATACAACTCAGCTGTCACTCCCCAACTCCCAAATGTCTCTTTTCTGAAGGAAAGTCTCATATTTAAGTACAAACTCCTGTTTTTCAGCACTGACCCACTTTTTCAGGTGACGCCTGCAGTGCTAGTTCTATAAAATATATGTCTGTATGAAGCAATGAGTACATGGGCAGAGCTACTGCTGGTGCAGGCAGTGCACCGGGGCCCTAATATGGGGGGCCCCAGTGCAGTCTATTTTTTTTCCCTGCCCGCCGTCTCACGCCCCAGCACTCCAGGAGCCCCTCACAGCCCCTCTTGATCCCGATATAATAATATATAATGCTGGCACCGTAGGCGGGCCCGGGGCCTCTATTCACAAGCTCTGCCACCCACAGGTATAATAAATGGCAGCCGAAGTTTCATCAATTCCAATTTATAGCAGATTTTATTGCATTAATACAAAATTAAATTAAAGGGATAGAATTAATATTCATGAATTAAGCTTTCTATGTTCCACTATAGCCATGAGAGCCATGAAATTCAAATATGTTTCCTTCTGGGGAGGAAAGCCATGGCAAGTCTGGACAAGCTAGTAAAAAGTAAAGACATTACCCTATCAACAAAGGTCCGCATAGTTCGTACTATGGTATTCCCAGTAGTGTTAGAGCTGGACCATAAAGAAGTCTGCTAAGAATCCCTTGGACTGCAAGAAGATCCAATAAATCAGTACTACAGGAAATCAATACAAACTGATCACTGGAAGGTTTGATCATGAGGCTGAAGCTCAAATATTTTGGCCATATTATGAGATGGCAGGATCCCCTAGAAAAGACTCTGATGCTGGGATTGAAGGCACAAGAAGAAGGGAACGACCAAGGAGGAGATGGATAGATGAGGTCACTGAAGCAATGAACATGAGCTTGATGGAGCACCGAGAAGCAGTGTCTGACAGATGTGTCTGGCTTGCTGCAGTCCATAAGGTCACAGCGAGTAGGACACAACTGAACAGGGACGACCAAGGAGGAGATGGATAGATGAGACCATTGAAGCGATGAACGCAAATTTAATCGCACTCAGAGATGCCATGACTGACAGATGTACCTGGCGTGCTGCTGTCCATAGGGTCACGGAGAGTCAGACATGACTAAACAACAAATTTTCCACTATAGATGAAGATATTTTTGCTATTCGTGGTCCTCGCTAGATAGAAAACCTTCATTTTCCAAAAGCCGTAGATGCTTTACGTTGTGTGAGTTATTTTCCTGTGAGACTCGCTGCTGACCCCACTGGCATTATTCACGTCTGATACGTTAGAGAGTGCGTCCCGGTGGCACCATTCGCACGTTGTTAATAACAAAATGGCGGCACCCATAGTGGGAAATAGAAACTCATTAGCAAGTTGTTTAATATTTTAATTCAAGAAAACATGTTATAAAGTGAGACACTGACAATTTGTCTGACTTCAGTGACCCTTTACGTCTGTACATCTGATAAGGAATGGCGGTAACGCTACCCAATAGTGCATCATTGTCCGTCTTTGGCCATTTGAACGTTGGGAGGTGGGCACTAGGACCATGTGAATAGTGGCCTCCATGGATCTTACTGTTTAGAAGCACTGGGAAACATTTTTGACCAATATCATTAATTTTGTTAAAAAGGAAAAAGTAAAGTGGAAAAAAAATGACAAACCTCATACCCGCGGCGCCACTCCATTTATTATTAGTTTGTTTAACATCGCACCTACTTGTTTTAGTATAAAAGAGAGCGACCGGCACAGCGTGGGTTAAATCATCCCGTTTTACATTAGTTAAAAGCAGATATTAAATCCCGCTGAGTAATAATGCTAAAAAACTGATAAAATATAACAATTCTGGTAAGTGTGTAACGCTCCTCTACTACTCCACTAGTGTGTCTATACAGAGATGCGCACATGGAGGGGGAGGGGGGGAGGGTAGAGGGGGGAGGAAAACACAGGGGAGAGGGGGAGGGGGAAGAAGACACAGGAGAGAGGGGGAGGGGGGAAGACACAGGGGAGGGGAGAGGTGGGAGGAAGACACAGGGAAGAGGGGGGAGGAAGACACAGGGAAGAGGGGGGAGGAAGACACAGGGCAGGGGGGAGGAAGACACATGGGGAGAGGGGGGACGACACAGGGGAGGGGAGAGGGGTGTGGAAGACACAGGGGGTAGGGGGGAAGGAAGATACAGGGGAGGGGAGAGGGGGGAGGAAGACACAAGGGAGAGGGGGGAAGACACAGGGAAGGAGAGAGGGGGCAGGAAGACACAGAGGAGAGGGGGAGGGGGGAAGAAGACTCAGAGGAGGGGAGAGGGGGAGGAAGACACAGGGGAGAGGGGGAGGGAGACACAGGGGAGAGGGGGAGGAAGACACAAGAGAAAGGGGGAGGAAGACACAAGGGAAAGGGGGAGGGGGGGAAGAAGACACAGGGGAGAGGGGAGGAAGACACGTGGGGAGAGGGGGGGACGACACAGGGGAGGGGAGAGGGGTGTGGAAGACACAGGGGGTAGGGGGGAAGGAAGATACAGGGGAGGAGAGAGGGGGGAGGAAGACACAAGGGAGAGGGGGAGGCAGGGCCAGGGAAGGAGAGAGGGGGCAGGAAGACACAGGGGAGATGGGGAGGGGGAAGAAGACTCAGAGGAGCGGAGAGGGGGGAGGAAGACACAGGGGAGAGGGGGGAGGGAGACACAGGGGAGAGGGGGAGGAAGACACAAGGGAAAGGGGGGAGGAAGACACAAGGGAAAGGGGGAGGGGGGAAGAAGACACAGGGGAGAGGGGGAGAAGAAGACTCAGAGGAGGGGAGAGGGGGGAGGAAGACACAGGGGAGAGGGGGAGGGAGACACAGGGGAGAGGGGGAGGAAGACACAAGGGAAAGGCGGAGGGGGGAAGAAGACACAGGGGAGGGGGAGGGGGAGGAAGACACAGGGGAGAGGGGGAGAAGAAGACTCAGAGGAGGGGAGGGGGAGAGGGGAGAGGAAGACACAGGGGAGAGGGGGAGAAGAAGACTCAGAGTGGGGGAGAGGGGGAGGAAGACACAGGGGAGAGGGGGAGGAAGACGACACAGGGGAGGGGAGGAGGAGGAAGACACAGGGGAGAGGGGGAGAAGAAGAATCAGAGGAGGGGAGGGGGAGGAAGACACAGGGGCGAGGGGGAGATGAAGACTCAGAGGAGGCGAGAGGAGAGAGGGGGAAGGAATACACAGGGGAGAGGGGGAGGGGGAAAGAAGACACAGAGGAGAGGGGGAGGGGGAAGAAGACACAGGGGAGGGGAGGGGGAGGAAGACACAGGGGAGAGTGAGGGGGGAGGAAGAAAATGTTAAAATTATAATGTCATTTTTGATGGGCAATTTACTAGTAAAATATAATATATATAAAATAATATGGGTTAGGTGTAAAAAGTAATTCAAATATTAAATGGTACACTAAATAGGTCACTTTCACATGGCTGCCCCAAACACGTACATCAAATATCCATCTATCTATCTATCTTTCTACAGTGGATATAAAAAGTCTACACACCCCTGTTAAAATGTCAGGTTTCTGTGCTGTAAAAAAATGAGACAAAGATAAATCATTTCAGAACTTTTTCCACCTTTAATGTGACCTATAAACTGTACAACTCAATTGAAAAACAAACTGAAATCTTTTAGGTAGAGGGAAGAACAAATATGCCAATAAAATAATGTGGTTGCATAAGTCTGCACACCCTGACACTAATACTTTGTTGAAGCCCCTTGTGATCAGTCTTTTTGGGTATGAGTCTATCAGCATGGCACATTGTGACTCTTCTTTGCTCTGTCAGATTGCGAGGGCATCTCCTGGGCACAGCCCTCTTCAGATCACAATGGGATTCAGGTCTGGGCTCTGGCTGGGCCATCTTCTTCTGGTGAAGCCATTCCTTTGGTGATTTGGATGTATGCTTTGGGTCGTTGTCGTGCTGACAGATGAAGTTCCTCTTCATGTTCAGCTTTCTAGCAGAAGCCTGAAGGTTTTGTGCCAATATTGACTGGTATTTGGAACTGTTCATAATTCCCTCTATCTTAACTAAGGCCCCAGTTCCAGCCCCAAAGCATGATGCTGCCACCACCATGCGTCACTGTGGGTATGGTGGTCTTTTGGTGATGTGCAGTGTTGTTTTTGCACCAAACATATCTTTTGGAATTATGGCCAAAAAGTTCAACCTTGGTTTCATCAGACCATAACACCTTTTCCCACATGCTTTTGGGAGACTTCAGATGTGTTTTTTGCAAAATGTAGCCTGGCTTGGATGTTTCCCTTTGTAAGAAAAGGCTTTCGTCTTGCCACTCTACCCCATAGCCCAGACATATGAAGAATACAGGAGATTGTTGTCACATGTACCACACAGCCAGTACTTGCCAGATATTCCTGCAGCTCCTTTAATGTTGCTGTAGGCCTCTTGGTAGCCTCCCAGACCAGTTTTCTTCTTGTCTTTTCATCAATTTTGGAGGGAGCTCCAGTTCTTGGTAATGTCACTGTTGTGCCATATTTTCTCCACTTGATGATGACTGTCTTCACTGTGTTCCATGGTATATCTAATGCCTTGGAAATTCTTTTGTACCCTTCTCCTGACTGATACCTTTTAACAATGAGATCCCTCTGATGCTTTGGAAGCTCTCTGTGGACCATGGCTTTTGCCGTGGGATGCGACTAAGAACATTTCAGGAAAGACCAACTAGAGCAGCTGAACTTTATTTGGGGTTAATCAGAGGCACTTTAAATGATGGCAGGTGTATGCTGACTCCTATTTAACACGATTTGGAATGTGATTGCTTAATTCTGAACACAGCTACATCCCCAGTTATACGAGGGTGTGCAGACTTATGCAACCACATTATTTTTCTTTTTCTTCCCTCCACCTAAAAGATTTCAGTTTGTTTTTCAATTGAGTTGTACAGTTTATAGGTCACATTAAAGGTGGAAAAAGTTCTGAAATGATTTATCTTTGTCTCATTTTTTTACAGCACAGAAACCTGACATTTTATCAGGGGTGTGTAGACTTTTTATATCCACTCTATCTATCTATCTATCTATCTCTATCTCGCTACATATAATACAGATATGAAATATACAATATATATATATATACTATGCTCGGATTACTAATTAAGCGGTTACCAAGACAACAAAGGTTTGAAAACATAAATGAGATTCTCTCTCCAGATAATGAATATATTTATATATTATGTGGATTTCCGCATTCGGCGCTTTGCTATTAATATGCATATTATTGTACATTTTATGCACTTAACGTTATTTATAATATAATCCTGCGCTGACAGATTGAATCATTTAATGAGCAGATAATTCAGTGTTAGGTAGTTTGGGTTTTGCTTTAAAATTGTTATTAACTGTTCCTTTCTGCAGAAAATGGGTCATCGTTTATATATATATATCTTAGGAAAATGCCCGTCTGAAATACACACACATTATATATATTGATAGCACTGCACTCTGGGAAACTGGGCAGGGGCATGCAAATTAATCCACAATGCATTTTCACTCTTTAATTTAATGCCGTTTTATACATTGTTCTTTTCATGCACATCATAGAATGGATATATGACCAGTTTGTTATCTGGAATTGTGGGTGTGGTCCTCTCTAGCCCGCCTCTTCCTTGGGCGGGGCATCTTCAGCACTTCCTGTCATCCTTCTTGCATACCTCAGTCCATTTCTGGGTCTGCGCCTCGAGGTGGTTTCTCAGCGCCCTCTTGCCTTGGGATTCTCCAATCCTTCGCTTGTTGCTTTGGTTCCTTCTGATCCCATGCCCACGAGGGCACTCACATCGCTGGAGGGCAATACTTCCAGAAGAAAATCATTTGCCGATTTGGCCCATGTCTACCAAGCAAGTAAGGTTTTCAGTTCCTCAAGCAGATGTCGGCCCTTATCCATTGTGCAGCGTCCTTGTCCATGTCCAAGGTTTGCCAGCCCACATGGGGGATTTTGGCCCAGATCTCCTAAGTAGAAGTCCCAAATCGACCTTCGCTAGGCACTCCCCCAATCATTGTCAGCCAGTCAGTGTCCTTGCGCATGCAAAAGGAAACTCCCCTTTTCCCCATCCCAATCGTTTTCGACCAATCAGTGCCCTCGCACATGCCCAAAGCCCTGCCCTTTTCACAGACACGCCTATTTTTACCATCACTTTCATTTGCAGGTTTTGGCCCATTTTTCCCTAACGGTTGTCCGTTTTCAGCAAACCCGCACAACAAATGATGGTCGTCATCATCCCGTGGCTTCAAGCCTCCAGCTTTCCATCAGTCTTAAATCAGTCTTCTCTAGGCACTACCTCAGTAATTTTTGGCCCCATTGGTGTCCTTGCCCATGTCACGTGGCTTTCATCAAGCCCTCATCACCGATCCATCCCATATCTACTAAACTGAGGGCCTCATTCAATTGCGAATTGGCCAATTAAATAGGGCTCTAAATAAGCACAGAGCATATTTTTAAGTTAGTTAGTGAAGACCTCGCTTTTGGATAGATGCTTAATAACTAAAAACTTCTTTACAAAATTATGCTATGTGCTTATTTAGAGCCCTATTCAATTGGCAAAATCGCAATTGAATGAGGCCCTATGTCATTGCCTAAGTTTCGAGGTTTCGCTTTCAGCTTTCGCTAAGTACCTTATTGCTGATTTCACCCCAAACACCCTCCTTCATATGTCACATTTCAGCCACCCCTCATCATAAGAAAAGGACCTGACCACAAGTTTAAAATGGTATTGGATTGCAAGAGCGAAGCCTTTGTGGACACATTTGCATGTCGCTGCGAAGGTTCCCAGAATGCAGTGTAATAACTGTATTTCTTGGAATTCTGGGCATGAAACAAGATTTTTTAACTTGTGTTAGATGTCCAAATGTGAGCACAAATGTCCTATTTATTTACGGGCTCCTATACAATTGATATTATTGTCCTCCGCAATATATCTATATTATACGAGACTCGCTAAGCGCCGCAGAGGCTATAAAGAGTCCCGTAGAAGCTGCTATGGATCGGAGAATCTCAGCAAATTTATACTGAAAATGATCTGCGATTTATAATCCAAATAAACACGATTTAGTCTTTTCTCAGGTTGTTATACAGTAAAAATGAGGAAACGCCACAATATTGCGGATACATTTATAGAAACGGAGCGTGTAAATATGGAAAGATGATGTGCTGAAGGAGTTAATATTTTGTGCTGAGTTTGTAATTCCCAGAGAACAAGACGATGGCGTCCAGCTCGCCGATACGATGCAAAGTACATCATATAAAGACACGCGCTCCCAGGCAACCTGCGCGCAATTGAATTATGGCGCACCAAGGTATTATATTTCCTCTCACAGGGGACTCCTTGTCCAAAACGGATTCCAAAACAACGTAAACGCTTAAAAGAACACGTTTTAATCAATGAAAAAAATCATATATCTGTAAATTGTAGTAAAAATACATGAAGTGAGAGTGTAAATATTTGTTTTGCGTCGCGTCATGATAATGTAAGTTATCCAAAGATTTATTTTGCGCTAAAAGTAAACGCTATAAACAGGAAAAAAAAACAAGAATCTGAAGTCTTACATTAAATTAACCCTTTAGACATTTAATTGTGCCCTCTTCAGTTTTATTATGAATCTTACCGTCTGACGCCTCTCTGTTTCTCGGAAGGAGGCGCAAATCTTATATCACAATTACATTGAGGAGAATTAAATTAAGTCACCAAATGACTACAAATAAATGTCTAGAGTCCCTTTAAATGGATGCTAGGGGTAGCCATTGGATGTTTCAGCCCAAGACCCCTGGCCCCTTCCTATCTGACCCTCATTGCATTATTACATTTACTCATTTGCATTCACTACCCAGAATTCCAAGCAGAGGATTTCTATGGGAAACACATCTCGTGGCTGCTTGAGCATGTAGATGTCTTCAGAAGCATTTTCTTTCCTTGCTGTATATATCTTTTCTGTAACCTAACAAGGCTGCCGTGACCCGTCAGCGATGCGCGCGAATAATCAACGAATTCTAGAACATTTTTTCCAGCCATGAAATTATATTCCAACAATTTCTTTTTACATTTCTGAACTTTATACAAGTATAGAAGAGATACAGAAGAGTACGAACCGGCAAGGTTTTGGGTTTCTTGGCACCCGGACCCCCAGATCCCCCACCTCCTTCTTTGTTTCAGTTCAGTGCATTCGTTTCCCGACGCGCTCCTTGTGAAGCGCAACTGCTTTAAATTCAACAGCGGAAGTAATCTCGCTGAATCCTTTTCTTACATTAAGCCACATTTCGACTTTTTTTGTGACTTGTATTTTTCTTCAACGAAATGGAAAGCAAAAAGGGATAAAAAGTAACCAAAAAGATTCCATAAAAGCAAATTGGTGTCGAGAAAGTGCGATAAGTGCGTCAGCTCAGACAATGTCCTTCCTTAGTGCGTAACGCTATTTGGTACTTAAATTAAACAAAATAAGTAAACTTTATTATACAAATTCTATAAACAATGGCAAAAAATAAAAAAACACATCGAAAACACCGGTAGGCAAAGGGGACAAAAGGATAGGTAAAGACAAGCCTGTGATCCTCGAGGGATACCTCCTATCTGGAAGGCATAGCTAATCTGATGCCCCAACGCTTACTAAAGTCTCTAAAAAGCCTTAACGTAGAGAAAAAGAAGTTAGAAAGGCGAAATACGAATAATTACTAAAGCGCATGTGTTGCTCTCTCATTATTACTGGTGCAAAAAGGTTAAAAACAACTAAAATTCGCACCATCTCTATACAAAGTGGAGGAACTCACACCTTGAATTAACCTAATAATTATACACAGGCAAATATATGTAAGGTAAGGGTTGCATTTCCTATATCATAGAACTTCTGATTCAACCTTGCACTGCATATGAGATTTAATTATTAGTCTAACGACCGTTTCGCTACTATTAGGCAGCTTTCTCAAAGGCAAATTGAATAGTTCTATAGTAGATCTCTTGGGCATGCTCAGACACAAAGTAGTTTTTCCCTGAGGTTCGAGCTCATTTAGTGTTCTCATCTGCATGAAAATAACATCAGAGCTCAAAGGGTAATTTGCAATTATTGACAATGATTAATCATTAGCTAAAGAAATCACTATGTCCTTAGTGAATGCATCAGAAAAGCTGACTGACGGCCGCAAAGTGTAAACTTCAATACAGAAACATGCACTTTATAAAAATAATATTCAGCTGATAAAGTACTTGTTACTACCCATAGTTCCCCTTTAAGATCAAGTCTTTCCTTGTAGGTGATACATGTTGTCTTCCAGGTGATACATGTTGTCTTCCAGGTGATACATGTTGTCTTCCAGGTGATGCCCCCCCTCTGGCAGTGACCCCGTTATGTGGGGGGTCACACAACGTCTGCACCAACTTCCTATAAAACACTTTCTTTTGACTTTGTGAAGTTTTTATGTCTTAGATAATCGCTGAAAACTTCAAGACTCCTCTGTGAAATTAGGAATAGCAAGACCCCCCCCCCCCCCCCCCCCCGCCATCTCCATTCCAAGGACACCGCGGTCTCCTGGTTCATCCATTTATTCCTCGCAGATTAGACTCCGAGCTTCACAACCTATTCTTCATAAGCCTCCTTTTTGTGTAGAGAGTCTTTTATTCCGACAAAATTAAAGCCCACAGAAGCCGGGGCCTCATTCCTATGAAGTCCAGGATCAAGCGTTCTGTGTAGTCACGAGGGTAGCGCGCTTTATGAAGCCCCCCGCGGTCCGTAGAGATTCCCCCGCCAGCTCGCTGACGTTTCTTACCCAGTGCTAGCCTCACAAAACCATTTAAAGTGACACAACAAAGGCTGAAGTACACATATAAAGATATAGAATTGCATGTTATCAGTGGAAGTGTTAGATAATTGTGGTTGAAAGTTTGGTATTTTAAGCACATAAAAGGCCTCCTAACTCAAAATGATCTTATTCTAAACAACGTTATCTTGTGTGATTATCTTTCACATTGGTGGGTGAAGAGCGCGCCCAGTTTATATGAAAAAGTAACTGATAAAAGATACTTCAGAACTTAAACGTCTCTGTGCCTATTATTAGTTATCTAACTGGGAATATTTTATGGTTTCCCGTCATAATTTATCATGTTTTTATGGCTTATCGAGTCATTCAGGGAGAGGAAGAAACTTTTCATGTAATTTATGATTAGCACATATTATAATTGTCAAACTGCAATTTGTCGTCACGCTCGTGAGCCTGGCGAAGCGAGGCGAGCTGTTGAGGCATAGAAGCCTTCCGAGCTTGGAGGACTTAGGCAATCAGCGCCGCAGGCGATCATTGCCCTGCAAGCCTCGCAAAGCGAGGCGTGTAGTTGTGGCATGGAAACACACAGGAATTAGGCTGAAATGAGCGCCGAAGACGCTCCTGCGAGCCTCGCGAAGTAAGGCATGGAAACACACAGGACTTAGGCTGTAATGAGCGCCAAAGGAGCTCCACTGATCCTCGCACAGCGAGGCGAGCAGTTGAGGCATGGAAACACACAGGAATTAGGCTGAAATGAGCGCTGAAGGCGCTTCTGCGATCCTCGCAAAGCAAGGCGAGCAGTTGATGCATTGACGCACGCAGGACATAGGCTGCAAGCAGGTGAGGAAACCGAGACTTAGAAAAAAAATCCAACCTCGGAATCTCGCGGGGGAAAAAAAACGAACTTGGAAAAATATGAACGTAACGGCAGAACCGCGAAAATTGAAAAACACGAAAAACAACCACAAAAAAATAAAAAAAAATAAAAAAAGAATGAAACCACACTCACATACAGCACGGGGGAGAGCCAGGAAGCCTGGGAGTGAGGCTGCAAGCGAATTTAAGACAAATTTGCCATGTTTCGTCACTCGAAAGTTGACTAAGCAAGAAAAAAATGACAGACAAAAAGCGCAAAAAATTCGGAAACTGGATGAAAACGAGGCTCTGCAATGCCAGGCGCGCAGACCTTGGAAAATGCATGACGCCACACACAGTAACACTTACATGAACAAACGCCAGGCCAGCGAACTCTGAAACATATGCAGGACTAAGAAAATACACAACGGCAAAGACGCAAACACCTGAGCGAACAAAGCCAGGAACGCGGGACCGAAAATAAAAGCAATTGAAAGATTCATCAGACACACAGAGGAGAAACATAAAGGGAAGGGACAGGGGGAGATGAAGAGACACATGGCGTCCCCAAGCACAAAACTCACAGGTTAACGAACCCTGCAATGATTGGTCCGTACAGCAGGCGCAAGGAAAGAGTTGGGGCTCGCAATGAGCGCCGAAGGTGATCATTGCAAAGCAGAAAAGTTGAAGCACACAAGGAGAGAGGCTCACTATGCAGCGCCAAGGGTGCTCAGACGGCCAAAAGACTTATAGCGCCTTGCAAAAGTATTCACCCCCCTGACTTTTTACCTATTTTGTTACATTACAGCCTTAAGTTCAATGTTTTGTTAATCTGAATTTTATGTGGCGGATCAGAACACAATAGTATAAGTTGGTGAAGTGAAACGAGACAAATATATACATAAAACTATTTTTTAGAAACAGAAAATGGTCATGTGCGTATATATTCACCCCGTTTTGTTATGAAGTTCATAAAAAGCTCTGGTGCAACCAATTACCTTCAGAAGTCACATAATTAGTGAAATGATGTCCACCTGTGTGCAATCTAAGTGTCACATGATCTGTCATTACATATACACACACCTTTTTTGAAAGGCCCCAGGGGCTGCAACACCTAAGCAAGAGGCACCACTAACCAAACACTGCCGTGAAGACCAAGGAACTCTCCAAACAAGTAAGGGACAATGTTGTTGAGAAGTACAAGTCAGGGTTAGGTTATAAACAAATATCCAAATCTTTGATGATCCCCAGAAGCACCATCAAATCTATCATAACCAAATGGAAAGAACATGGCGCAACAGCAAACCTGCCAAGAGACGGCGCCCACCAAAACTCACGGACCGGGCAAGGAGGGCATTAATCAGAGAGGCAGCACAGAAACATGGCAGGGTAATAATCTATTAGTCTGGGGGCTTTTTAGAGATAAGAAGTTAGAAGTAAGAGAAGTGTAAATGTTCTATGACGAGTTAGGGTTAGGGTTAGGGATCACATGACGAGGATCACATGAAGTAACCTAGATAAAAAACATATACAAAACAAAGAAGTTGCCTAAAGAATCCCTTTAATGAATTAAAGGTGCTTTTATTTTTTAACACTGCAAGAACTTTTTTTTTGCCTTAAAAGGGAATACTGTAATTCAGGACGTAAATCACACGTAATACCAAAGGATGCGACTTTATTCTGCTTTGTGGACACGTAATGGCGCCATTGGCTGTGATCGCTAAACCTTATGATCGTAATAAGTGTCATTGTAAGACTTACTGCTCGTAATCGCTTCTTCAGTCACCACCTTTTACTTGGAAAAGTAATAAATGAACATTCTTGCATCTCATGCCAAAAATTAAAGATGTGAGAAGACCCGGCTGAGACCATAAAAGGTGTTTGTCTTCAGGATGTTTACTCTATAAACAAAGTATCAAGAAGTGTAAACAAAGCCAAGTGGCATCACAGCCGTGTGTGGGGTGCTAATTATTATGGAAATATTGGGGCAGGTCGTCAGGAATAAGTCACTTTTGGGATGAGTTTCAGTCTAAAAAGGAGTGCTCAAGAGACAGTCCAAGGTGAGAGTGTCCGAGGTAGAGCCCAAGCCCAGAGAGTCTCGGTCCATGAGGATACACACCCTACACAACCCCACTTACTGAACTAAATGTAAATAAACTCTGAAATATTTTATTAACACTTCAAAAACAATGGCTTTGGCAAAGCTGCTTCGGTGGTGAAACGGCTGTCAGGCAACACATTTAGGGACTTATAGGAGTTCTCCATTACTATGAGGTTCCCTTATGGGCAACCTCAGGACAATCCAAGGGAGAGATCTACCGTATTCTGTGCTCAATCACATTCATATTGACATACGGTTTTTATTTATTTATTTATTTATTTTACTCATTAATTTTTATTTTTCACACTTGTAAATATAAACACGTCATAAACTGCATTTAATAAAATCTGAAAGTCTTTGTATACATTTTGTTGTTGTTTTTCTTTTGTTTATCTTCCTCCAGTTTTTTCCTTTTTTTTCTTTTTTCTGCAGCTGTCAGTAAAACTTATTAATTAAATTAACCTAAAAAATAATAAATTAAACTTAACTAACGCTGACAATCAATTATTATTGTTGTGTTTTTTTATTTAGAGGCCCCACTAAGCGGTGTTTACGCCACTATCTGGACTGCCTTCCTATTTACACATCTCATCTCATCGCACTCGTCTTGTTGTTATATTTAGGGAACCCGAGCCATACTTGGGGCTCCTTCTTCTTCTTCTCTATGTCTTGGCCGGTGTCTTAGAAGCTGCAGTTTGAGGATGTGATGACGCTAATGGCGGCCGCATGGGAAGGTTGGTCTGGTCAGACACCACCTGGGTTGTATTAACCCTCCGTGAGTATCATGTTCTTTATTTTAATTGCGGGTTTCGAAGTGTTAATAAAAAATTCAAATTTTCTTTACATTCAGCCCTAGAGAAAGGAAGCCAGAGGAAGAAAGTCCAGCAGTGCAGAGCATAGCGAGCAGAGCATAGCAGAGCATAGCAGAGCAGAGCATAGCGGAGCAGAGCAGAGCAGAGCAGAGCAAAGCATAGCAGAGCAGAGCAGAGCATAGCAGAGCATAGCAGAGCAGTGCAGAGCAGAGCAAAGCAGAGCAAAGCAGAGCAAAGCATAGCAAAGCATAGCAGAGCAGTGCAGAGCAGAGCAAAGCAGAGCAAAGCATAGCGGAGCAGTGCAGAGCAAAGCATAGCAAAGCAGAGCAGAGCAAAGCAGAGCAGAGCAGAGCATAGCGGAGCAGAGCAGAGCAAAGCAGAGCAGTGCAGAGCATAGCAGAGCAGAGCAGAGCAAAGCAAACCAGAGCAAAGCGGAGCAGAGCAGAGCATAGCAGAGCATAGCGGAGCAGAGCAGAGCAGAACATACCAGAGCAGAGCAGAGCAGAGCAGAACATACCAGAGCAGAGCAGAGCAAAGCAGAGCAGATTAGACCAGAGCAAAGCAGGGTAGAGCAGAGCATAGCAGGGTAGAGCAGAGCAGAGCAGAGCAAAGCAGAGCAGAGCAGAGCATAGCAGAGCAGATTAGACCAGAGCAAAGCAGAGCAAAGCAGAGCATAGCAGGGTAGAGCAGAGCAGAGCAGAGCAAAGCAGAGCAAAGCAAAGCAGAGCAGAAAATACCATTTTTATCATTATTGTCTCTCATACGTTTGTATAAACTCTTCTTGTAACATTTGATTTGTGTACAATATATGTTTTTAATTATATCTTATTTGTCTGTTTATTTTTTCCCTGCCCAAAAGAACATAATATTGGCGAAAATATATATTAATTTATTACAGGTTGTAAAGTGTTACTTACTATGACCAATAAAACCGATCTAAATCGCCACAGACCACGGGTTACCCTTCTATTAAAGGGATCAGCAACCTACGGCTTATTAAAGTGAATATGATCTAGTACAGCCCAACATTGTCTGTCATACATGAAATGCGGGCTAGCCGTAAGAGAGCAGAAGGCATGGACCCAAATGAACGAGCTGCCTCACCTGGAGCTTCATTACATTGAGTCATCGGGAGATCCGCGCTTCCGTAATGGAGGCCGTAAGTTATTTTGCTATTCAATTGGCATTGTTTTGTGGGCTCCGACCGGGTTACGGGCTCCGGCCTCCGATTCCTTGAGATGGTTAACATCGCAAGTTAAAGCCCCTCCAAGCCTCTGATCTTTCACGGCCACAAGCGTTACGATCACTAAAATCGCAAATCGCAATTTAATTGCTCTGATTCTCCCTCGCTTACCACCCCGCTAAAGGCGCAAGTGGCAAAAGTAGGACCACAAGTTGCGGGTTCCAAGGAGGACTCACAAAGAGCTTAAAGACATGTCCGGAGCCCTTTGCTGCGCTGTCAATGATGGGGAACCCGATGGAAGACATTAGAATTAATTGCACAACAGTCTCAAGCATTCAACTTGGGGTTATATCAATCTCAGGAATCAATGAGTTAATACATATCAGGCCACCCACATGGACTAGAACAGTATCGGCATGCATTTTTATTATTTTGTACATTGCGGGTTCGATCGCATATCGGACCCCAAATCACTAGTTGATTGACATGTGACCTCCATGTATTACTAACGCCATGATGACGGGCTCCTTTTCTATTGGCTGTTTCTAAATCGGTAGTTACGGCCTTGATCATGATTACACCCCAAAATGCTACTTAAGATTGCATGGTTTACGGTTTCAGCTTTCGGCCCGTAACTTGCGGGCTTGTTCAACTGAATAGCACCGTAAGTCTAGCACGCTGCGGGCCCGGGAGTTACGGCCTCCGAATTGAATGAGGCTCCATATCAGTTGGCCTCATTTATTCCGTTTTCCCGTCACATTTCATCGCTTTTTCTACATTTGCAAAACACTTTTAGGCATTCCTCGCCCTCCACATGTAAATGATGTTATCGCACTACCTGCCAGCTGGATATATAATAATGGTCACAGAGACTTTTAAGTGTCAAAGTATTATCATCGCGCTATTTATACCAAATGGGAATGTAACAGATAATTAATCACGTGATATAAAATCAATTTGAGAGTGAGATGATTCATATTTAAAATACCCAACTTTCAAACTCAATTAACTAACATTCCACTTAATATCCTCAATAAC
Organism: Discoglossus pictus; assembly: GCA_027410445.1. Lineage (NCBI taxonomy): Eukaryota > Metazoa > Chordata > Amphibia > Anura > Alytidae > Discoglossus > Discoglossus pictus. Next base: position 403,563 of record JAPZIH010000692.1, on the reverse strand, counting down.
AACAATTGTAATGGCCGGCGCGGAGGCAGCCCCAGGCACGAAAAGCGCAGCGCTGCGTGACCCGGCAGAGCCTGGGCGCTTCTGATTGGCTGGAGGAGGGGGAGGGCCTTACGCTCGTTTCGCCGGGGGTTCCTCCTCACTCTGTACCGGCCATTGAGCTGAAAAAAGAAAAGGGGGAAAGAGTAGAAGGGTAAGGAATTTAGGATTCCTAGGTTAGGACGCAAGTTGGGAATAACTTTGGTTGGCGGGAGGTGAGGCACTAAGTGGGCGTTGCCCTGCCTCATGGGCGTGCTTAGTAAAGCACTGGGAGGCTCTGGGCGCGGGCGCAGGGCGTGAGGTTACTGACCTGGCCAGGCTCCTCCTCCGGAATGTTTAATTGAGCTGTGATGTAACAACGTTAATTATGTTAATTAGTTATTGGATTATGGTTGTTTTAATAAAGCTGTGACCCGTAACTTTCCCAAGAAACGCTTGGTCGGTGTGTTTATTTATCTAATGGATCTTGCCGGGGTCGTTATATTTATTTATATTCGCACTTTTACAGACGCACAAAAGATAAAATTGTTAGAACCAATAAATTAAAAAATTAAAATATCTGTAACAATTCCATATTATCTGCACATAAGACGACGACTTAATTCCAATCTCAGACTTTCTCATAAAAATGTAAAATTGGTTTTAAAAATAGCATTAAGTTGTCTCAGCGCGAGAACCAGACGAGGATTCTCCAATCCGCCGCTAATAAGATCACAAATTACACTCTAAAGAACAAATTAAATAAGGGAAGCATCTGATATCGACTTAAGAAAGTGACGCTGCCACGTACAGATGGGACAGCTCCTGCTACTTGTCTTAGCAATGTCTTATTCTGTTCAGGTCTTTTCCTGCAAAGTTAAAATTAAATAACATATTTTGCCGTCTTCCGTTTTACACCCACTCCTTTCACTTGCAAAAATAGGCAAATTCACTCATTAAAATGATAAGAATTGTATAAAAACGGCTAAAAATAATTCATCCGAAAACTGGAAAAAAACAGAAAACAAACGTTCAAATAAACTGAAAGAAATGTCCTCGTTTTATAATAGTTTTTATCTCACCCAGTTGCCCTCCAGTTGCCCTCCAGTTGCCCCCCAGTTGCCCTCCAGTTGCCCCTCAGTAGCCCTCCAGTTGCCCCCCAGTTGCCCACCAGTAGCCCTCCAGTTGCCCA
>JAPZIH010000692.1:357850-402256 GCA_027410445.1 Discoglossus pictus | reverse complement strand
TGAGACACTGATTGCGTCTGACAGCCACCCTACGAGGAGATGCGGCGCCGCTCAGGTAGGTCACTAATTCATGAGCTGCTATTACACATTTATAGGAGGAGAAGCGTCACTGGGGGAGAAGCGAGGAGACAGAAACAAGACAAGGCAACGGAGCAGAGATTGCTTGAAAGTAAAATGAACAAAGCAGAAGTGATGAAAGTCGACACAGACTAATATGATGGGGTGCCTTAAGAGACCTTTAAAGGGGCGCTGCCACGACTTGGAATTAAAGATTTATGTTATTAAGTAACCTGCATCGTACAATAAATTGGAATATTTTTGAAAAACATCCTATTTTAGCTTCTCCACTTCCTGACGTCTTGTCTGTGCTGCTATAAGGAATTGTAAGCTGGGACAGGAACTTGGGGATGTTCGATTAAAGGACCAACTCACAATGAAAAAATACACAGTGCCTGAAAGTATTCACCCCCCCCCCCTTGACTTTTTTTTACCTATTTTGTTACATTACAGCCTTAAGTTCAATGTTTTGTTATCTGAATTTTATGTGGCGGATCAGAACACAATAGTCTAAGTTGGTGAAGTGAAATGAGAGAAATATTTACATAAAACTATTTTTTAGAAATAGAAAACAGAAAATGGTCATGTGCGTATGTATTCACCCCCTTTGTTATGAAGCCCATAAAAAGCTCCGGTGCAACCAATTACCTTCAGACGTCACATAATTAGTGACATGATGTCCACCTGTGTGCAATCTAAGTGTCACATGATCTGTCATTACATATACACACCTTTTTTGAAAGGCCCCAGAGGCTGCAACACCTAAGCAAGAGGCACCACTAACCAAACACTGCCATGAAGACCAAGGAACTCTCCAAACAAGTAAGGGACAATGTTGTTGGGAAGTACAAGTCAGGGTTAGGTTATAAAAAAAATATCCAAATCTTTGATAATCCCCAGGAGCACCATCAAATCTATCATAACCAAGCGGAAAGAACATGGCGCAACAGCAAACCTGCCAAGAGACGGCGCCCACCAAAACTCACGGAGCGGGCAAGGAGGGCATTAATCAGAGAGGCAGCACAGAGACCTAAGGTAACCCTGGAGGAGCTGCAGAGATCCACAGCAGAGACTGGAGTATCTGTACATAGGACGACAATAAGCCGTACGCTCCATAGAGTTGGGCTTTATGGCAGAGTGGCCAGAAGAAAGCCATTACTTTCAGCAAAAAACAAAATGGCATGTGGGGGACTCCCAAAATGTATGGAGGAAGGTGCTCTGGTCTGATGAGACTAAAATGGAACTTTTTGGCCATCAAAGAAAACGCTATGTCTGGCGCAAACCCAACACATCACATGACCCAAAGAGCACCGTCCCCACAGTGACACATGGCGGTGGCAGCATCATGCTGTGGGGATGGGAAACTGGTCAGAGTTGGGGGAAAGATGGATGGTGCTAAATACAGGGATATTCTTGTACCTGCACCACTCTGTGCGTGATTTGAGGCTAGGACGGAGGGTCACCTTCCAGCAGGACAATGACCCCAAACACACGGCTAAAGGGGGGGAAACATGTAAATGTGTTGGAATGGCCGAGTCACAGCCCAGACCTCAATCCAATAGGAAATCTGTGGTCAGACTTAAAGATTGCTGCTCACAAACCATCCAACCTGAAGGAGCTGGAGGAATGGGCAAAAATCCCAGAGGTAAGATGTGGCGAGCTCATAGAGACTTATCCAAAGCGACTTGGAGCTGTGATTGCCGCAAAAGGTGGCGCTACAAAGTATTGGGGGGTGAATAGTTATGCACAGGGACTTGTTCTGTTATTTTGTCCTATTTGTTGTTTGCTTCACAATATATAAAAATAAAATCTTCCAAGTTGTGGCGTGTTCTGTAAATGATGCGAATCCTGAGACAATCCGCGTTACTTCCAGGTTGTGAGGCAACAAAACACGTAAAGTGCCAAGGGGGGTGAATACTTTTGCAAGGCACTGTCATTTTTAATTAGAAAAAAAATGTTGATGCCTCCGCAGGACCCTGGAGAGATCCGCGATACATTAGCGTGTGAGAAGGCATTTACATTTCTGTACAGCTATAGTTGCAGTGAATGATGCAAGGGGCCTGCTTCTGGGCCAGTGAGAAGGAACGGACATTGTGTCCACTTCAGTCTGACCCCAGCTTCTTTACGTTGGCTCTGCGCCCTTGTTAAACATTTAATGAGCTTGAAAATTATGTATTTTACTCATAAATTATATATATCAGACCTTTCCCCTCTCTAAGTCGCCATTATTAAACCGCACAATGGAGTTGGTTACGAAGAAGAGCATGCCAGGTTGGAAGAATAATAATAGTACAGATTTATATTGATTGGAAATGCTTATCTTCCTTATCAACCCTCAATTTACAAGTTAATTAATGGCCCTTAATGATATACCTAACGTGTGCTTCGAATATCCAGCGGACAAGTTTACACATCGGACAGTTGTTATATTTATTTCATTTTGCAACTAGAACATTTCGTGTCTTAAACAGCAATGAAACAACCAGAAAATGCATGATATCACCCTCATGTTCTTGATTAACATGTCTAGCGATGGGGACATCCAGATTGTTATTTATCGAGCTCCAAAATTCTCCTTTTGAGCTGTCGAGTCATTTTGCCGACATATTTTAATCGACATCGACATGATATTAAATAAATAACTGCAGTTGATTGACAGTTATTAGAATTCCTGATCTCAGATTCTCTAGTTTCTGTCGAGTCAGAGAATGTTTTTGTAGTGGACATGTGTGGGCAAGCTTTGCGATGTTTACAGGGTCTTGACCCTACTGGACCTTGTGTAAGCCAATCACGGCCCTTCAATGTTGGAGTCTTATGGTGGCTGTGTACTAGGTTTAGCATTTAAATAAAGTTCTTTTGGGACTATCTGTGGTCGGTCTCTCTTGTAGACCACCCAGTTAGTTATGTTTGGATGAATTATAATGAATAACTCTATATATAAATATACTTTTTTGTGTGTTGTATTCACACTTGTTTTTAATTCTTAGAATTGGTGCATATTTTATAGTTTTATGTTTTGTTTTTTTACAGAACCCAGTTATTCCTTCCCCAAATATGGCTGTAGTTTGGTAACTTTCATATTTGTGACATATGTAATAAACTAATAAGAGTAATGAGCATAAACAGATTTTTAGAGAAAATCTTAACTTTAGCTCACAGCTTGTATCATGGGCCCATCTTGGAGCTTGCCTATAGTGGGAGGGTAATCCTACTGGAACACCTTTCTATCATCAAGTGGCTATTCACAACAGTAGTCTTTCATAATAATTGAATAGGGATCATCCAATAAGTGGATAACCCTGTTAAAAAAAGTCTGTATCTATTTATTTTAAACTTTCTAAAACATTTGCAGCTCTTCATAAGAACCATACTATAAATATGTCACCTCAGGAGGACATTAAGGCAGTGTACATACTGATGGACGTGATTAAAAGATGGTTTAATTAAGGTTTTAGAAGTCTCAGAAGGGTATTCAATACAGAGAGATACAGAAAGAAGGGTTTAGGCCCAGGTCCACTAAATCCCTACTCTACAAACAAGATAATATAATCAGTGATGGGGAAGGTCCAACATGCTCAGCTTCACATAACCATTTTTGTTGCATGTTTATTAAAAATGGCAAAATCACTTTAGGCGACAGGGAAATTATTGGGGTGCACGGAGTAGATAGTGAGGGGAGGAGTAGATTCTAGTAAGAGGGAAAGGGGACAGATTTGAGGAACAGACTAGAGGGCTGCGTGTGAACCTATGAGTGGGATAGATCTGTGCTTCAAATTATATTTTGTAATGAATTTATTCACATTTTAAATTATTCTGCAAAGTAAGTCAGATCTGTATTTACTCCTGTTGAATACATGCTTATTATACTTTCTGTAAAGATATTTTTTTATGTTTGCCCCAATTTCTCTTGAATTAATTTTTTAGATGTTTTGAACAGCCTTCCCAAGGCCATAAAAGATAGATAGATACATAGATATTGGTTTATACGGTGTATAATTATATATATATATATTCATACAAGTGGTGCCTCAGAATTTTAATCTGTTTTGGACAGCAGGTTGAGTTCCAAAAAGGTTGAGTACCAAGATAGCATTTCCCATAAGGATCTATATAGCCCCAGAAATGTCACATTGTAGTTTGAACTGATGGTCTTGTTTTTTTTATACAAAACCTTAAAATTACAACAGACATAAATAAAAAACAATAATTGGATCAAATAACATAGAATTTAACTTCACTTTAATGGTACCCGGAGGACTTGAGGGCCCAATGGTATGGTGGTGATGTACAGGAGGAGAAAGGATATTGCTTAGAACTTTGGTTCTTATAGGCACAGGCTACACTTTGATTCTTATAAGCAGAAGCTACACTTTGATTCTTATAGGCACAGGCTGCACTTGGGCTCTTGCAGGCACTATCTACACTATGCAACAATACAGTACTTTATTTCACTTTCTGAGAGATAGGATGCGTAGTGGCGCGTTGATTTCTGAACTGTTTTCTTTCCGTCAGGCAGACGTCTTGAGTTCTGAAATCATCGAGCTCCGAGGAGGTCGACAACCGACGGTTCAATGTGTATATATATATATATCTATCATTTTCTGCACTACTTGGTGGACATAAAAAATAATAATAAAAACCTGGCTTTCAAAATTATTTGCAGCCAAAATAAATTCCTGGAATATTTTCTGCCTTTAAGAGCTTACAATAAAAATGTAATAATCTGATGTGACTATGCTGAAAAATAAAGGGTTAACTGTAGTAGTTTGTTTGCTAACCATAAAACGCCCCTCGGGAATGTCATTTTTCAAAGTAAAATTATCCTTGGAGGCCTCTGTGAGAGTGATTGCCAGCGGTACTTTTCATGAATGGTTTATGATTTATTGATGAAATGTAGAAATCACCGAGCGATGTGTTTGCGTCGCTCCTGAAGTGGGTCCGGCGAGGAACCTCCGAGACAGCGAAGAATCACGGTATTTCATGGAGGATGGATGCTTCTCAAGCACTGGCTCAACCTTTAGGATCTGGGGACCGGCCGCTTACTTTCCAGTGCTCATGGGAACCGGCTTGGGGATCCAGAACTGGGTGATACTACATGCGAGACAATGAATATTAGTTTTACGCCGATTTGAATAGAGCACATTTAGATGTAGATATGTCCATCTATAATCACATATAATAGTTGTCAAACTGCGATTCGTCGTCACGTTTGCGGCAAATCGCAGTTTGACAACTGCGCATCGCGTAATGGCCTTGTATGCGCATTGCAAGGCATGCGCATAGCATGGCGTAAGGCACGCATGCGCATAGCACAATGGGAGAGGGGGGGGGAGAGACACAGGTGAATGAGAAGGGGAAGAGACACAGAGGGGGGGGACACACGGGAATGAGAGGGAGGAGAGAGACACAGAGGAGGGGGACACAGAGGGAGAGAAACAGAGGAGAGGGGGAGAGACACAAAGGAGTAAGAAGAGGGGGGAGACACATAGGGGAGGGAGAGGAGGGGGAGAGACACAGAGGAGGGGGACACAGAGGGAGAGAAACAGAGGAGAGGGGGAGAGACACAAAGGAGTAAGAAGAGGGGGGAGACACATAGGGGAGGGAGAGGAGGGGGAGAGACACAGGGGTGTGAGAGGAGGGGGAGAGACACAGGTGAATGAGAAGGGGAAGAGACACAGAGGGGGGGGACACACGGGAATGAGAGGGAGGAGAGAGACACAGAGGAGGGGGACACAGAGGGAGAGAAACAGAGGAGAGGGGGAGAGACACAAAGGAGTAAGAAGAGGGGGGAGACACATAGGGGAGGGAGAGGAGGGGGAGAGACACAGAGGAGGGGGACACAGAGGGAGAGAAACAGAGGAGAGGGGGAGAGACACAAAGGAGTAAGAAGAGGGGGGAGACACATAGGGGAGGGAGAGGAGGGGGAGAGACACAGGGGTGTGAGAGGAGGGGGAGAGACACAGGTGAATGAGAAGGGGGAGAGACAAAGAGGGGGGGACACATGGGAATGAGAGGGGGGAGAGACACAGAGGAGAGTGGGAGAGACACAAAGGAGTAAGAAGAGGGGGGAGAGACACAGGGGAGGGGGAGATACAGGGGTAGGAGAGGAGGGGGAGAGACACAGGGGTGTGAGAGGAGGAGACAAAAAGGAGTGAGAGGAGGGGAAGAGACAGAGGAGGAGGGGGGAGACACACAGGGGATGGAGAGGAGGGGGAGAGGAGGGAGAGGATGGGGAGAGAAACAGGGGAGGGGGAGACACAGGTGTAGGACAGGAGGGGGAGAGACACAGGGGTGTGAGAGGAGGAGAGACAAAAAGGAGTGAGAGGAGGGGAAGAGACAGAGGAGGAGGGGGGAGACACACAGGGGATGGAGAGGAGGGGGAGAGGAGGGAGAGGATGGGGAGAGAAACAGGGGAGGGAGAAGGGGGAAGAGACACAGGGGCGGGAAATGGGGGGTGAACAGAAACGAGGAAGGGGGGGGGGAAGAGACATGGGGGAGGGTATAGATCTGTGAGAGAGACACAGATGAGGGGGAGAGACACACAGGGGAGTGAATGGAGGAGGGGAGGAGAGTCACAAAGGAGTGAGGGGGAGAGACACATGGAAGAGAGAGACGAGGGGGGAAAAGACACAGGGGAGGGGGGAGAAACACAGGAGTAGGAGAGGATGGGGTAGACACACAGGGGAGGGGGGAGAGACACAGAGGAGGGGGGAGAGAGACACAGGGGAATAAGAGGAGGGGGGAAAGACACAGGGGAGTGAGAGGAGGGGGGAGAGACACAGGGAAGAGACACACAGGGGTGGGAGAGGATGGGATAGACACACAGGGGAGGGGGAGAGACACAGAGGAGGTGGAGACAGGGGAATGAGAGGGGGGAGACACAGGAGGGTACACAGAGGGGGAGAAACATAGAGGAGGTGGAGAGAGAGATACAAAGGAGTGAGAAGAGGGGGGGTGAGACACAAAGGATTAAGAAGAGGGGGGAGAGACACAAAGGAGTAAGAAGAGGGGGAGAGACACAAAGGAGTAAGAAGAGGGGGGAGAGACACAAAGGAGTAAGAAGAGGGGGGGAGAGACACAAAGGAGTAAGAAGAGGGGGGGAGAGACACAAAGGAGTAAGAAGAGGGGGGAGACACAGGGGAGGGAGAGGAGGGGGAGAGACACAGGGGAGGGAAATGGGGGGGGACAGAAAAGAGGGAGGGGGAAGAGACATGGGGGAAAGAGACACGGGGGGGAAAAGAGACACAGGGGGCAAGAGACACAGGGGAGGGGGAAGAGACACATGGGAGGGAGAGGGGGCAAGAGACACAGGAGGAAGAGGGGGGCAAGAGAAACAGGGGAGGGAGAGGGGGGCAGGAGATACAGGGGAGGGAGAGGTGGGTAAAGAGACACGGGGGGAGAAGGGGTAAAAACACAGGGCGGGGAGGGGACACAAGGGATGGAGAGGAGGGGGGAAATGAGACACAAAGAAGGAAGTAGACAATGGGAGAGCCAAAGGCGCTCATCGCGAGGCCAGTAAAGTAGTGGGGGAGAGGCTCCCATTGTGTGGCAAACAGCATTGCCAGGATTCACATTTTATTGCCGTCATTTTTGACGGGCAAGTGTCTAGTGTATTTGTGACTTATGTCAGTAGTATGTATACAGTGTCAGGCTCCTCATACCTCTTTAAAGTTTATTTATTTTATCAACATTCCAGATTATGTACAAACAGAACAACAAACAGGAGAAGAAAAAGAACGAAACAGTAACACAAACGAAGGAAGGAAATCCAGAGTCAAAATAATAGGTTAACATCCTGTATATATTAGAGGCTCATTGCAGGCCGTAAAGCGAGGGACGCATTTGCGGAGGTGGAGGCTTTGCGGCGCCTCACTCGCGGTTACAAACAGCCACAGAAGCGGGACTATAACACGCAATGACTAAATACGGACTTACAGAAAAAAATACGAGCCGCGGAACTTAGAAAAAAAAAAAATTACAAATGCAGAAATACACTATTCGCAAGGACGCAAAATCATCCACACCGGCGAACCACATCCACATTCGCCGCTTAGTTACACTAAGTTACAGAATGCGGAATTACACTAACGGCTTCCCCTCGCGCACGCAGCCTATTTACACTACACACTGCGCAAATTGCTGCCACTTACACCTCAGCTCCACAACACTGCAAACCTACATTGTATGCTGCAGGGACATCAGAACAGATTGTCAGCTCTTCAGCACAAAGCTTCCTGCATATATTAATTACACAGAGGTAAAGTATATTCATGTAGGATTTCATTAATTAAGTAATTATCATGAAAAAATACATATACAGAAAAATAAAACCCCCCACAGTATCGCAGTAAACGACAAAGGCCTTCACTGCGCGCCTCACAAGGAGCGCCAACGGTGACCATAGGACACAAAGTACACCAGAGGAGAGGATTGCCATAAGGGCCAAAAGGAGATCAGCGCGGACCTTACAATACACCAACCGAGAGGCTCGCAATGAGCGCCGAAGGATCTCAGACGACCAAAACACTTACTGTCTGTGGCAAACAGCATTACCTGCCTTACAATTGTATTGCCGCCATTTATATATATATACTCAGTGGGTCACGATGTCGTATTAGGGTTTGTCTTCTAAGAAAAGACGATTGAAAGAAAAAAAAAAAAAAATCTCCAGCATTTCTCTTTGCCCCGACATGCTCAGAAGCCGTCAGCTTGCAACAATGATTGCAAAGTTCCCTCGCACAACAGTCACAAACGTAATGTGGATGCCTTCAGGAAGCTATTATCTGCACAAAGGGAATGTGGCATCTAAAATGGCCAGTGTTTTCAGTGTGATTAATGCAGAAGCCACTTGTGAGTCATGACTTGTCACTGTTGTAGGGTCTCTGGCCCTACCACCCCATATCCCAACTCTTACAACTCCCACCAATAAATGGGGCATTACTCTGAGACATTATTCCACGGCCACTTTATTACCATCACAAACCAACCACGGGCAGATAACCAACTAACAGGGTCGGGTGCAAGTGCTGCTGGGATGTCTCCATAGGACTGACCAAGAGAGGAATTACATTGCCAACTAGCCATAAAAAGGGACTGAGTCCAGCCCCCTATGGGGCCATACAAACACACAAGTGCCCTATGGGTAGCTGGCAGTGAAAACGGCAGCCACAAGCTGTGACACACAATCACTTATATATCATACAGGGAGGGCCGGTGCGCTTTTATTACCAGCAACTGGTAGTGAGAGAGGAGACCGTGATCCTCATATGGAAGCCCCCCAACCTCCTCCTCGCTCTCCCCCTTGTTATGGACATGCCTCCTTCTCAATGTCTTCTCCAGGGGTTGCCGTATACTCTGTGTGTAGTGTGTGTGTCTGCGAACTATCTATTATATACACACACACACACACACACACACAGGAGACTGACACAGATACACACATTTATACACACACAGTGCAGTGTCTCAGATACACACATTTATACACACAGAGCACCGCCTCAGATACACACATTTATACACACAGCGCAGCGTCTCAGATACACACATTTATACACACAGAGCAGTGTCTCAGATACACACATTTATACACACAGAGCAGAGTCTCAGATACACACATTTATACACACAGAGCAGCGCCTCAGATACACACATTTATACACACAGAGCAGCGCCTCAGATACACACATTTATACACACAGTGCAGCGTCTCAGATACACACATTTATACACACAGAGCAGCGCCTCAGATAGACACATTTATACACACAGAGCAGCGTCTCAGATACACACATTTATACACACAGAGCAGCGCCTCAGATAGACACATTTATACACACAGAGCAGCGTCTCAGATACACACATTTATACACACAGAGCAGCGTCTCAGATACACACATTTATACACACAGAGCAGCGTCTCAGATACACACATTTATACACACAGAGCAGCGCCTCAGATAGACACATTTATACACACAGAGCAGCGTCTCAGATACACACATTTATACACACAGAGCAGCGTCTCAGATACACACATTTATACACACAGAGCAGCGCCTCAGATAGACACATTTATACACACAGAGCAGCGCCTCAGATACACACATTTATACACACAGAGCAGCGTCTCAGATACACACATTTATACACACAGAGCAGCGCCTCAGATAGACACATTTATACACACAGTGCAGCGCCTCAGATACACACATTTACACACACAGAGCAGCGTCTCAGATACACACATTTATACACACAGAGCAGCGTCTCAGATACACACATTTATACACACAGTGCAGCGTCTCAGATACACACATTTATACACACAGAGCAGCGCCTCAGATACACACATTTATACACACAGTGCAGCGTCTCAGATACACACATTTATACACACATTTATACACACAGAGCAGCGTCTCAGATACACACATTTATACACACAGCGCAGTGTCTCAGATACACACATTTATACACACAGAGCAGTGTCTCAGATACACACATTTATACACACAGAGCAGTGCCTCAGATACACACATTTATACACACAGAGCAGTGCCTCAGATACACACATTTATACACACAGAGCAGCGCCTCAGATACACACATTTATACACACAGCGCAGTGTCTCAGATACACACATTTATACACACAGAGCAGCGCCTCAGATACACACATTTATACACACAGAGCAGCGCCTCAGATACACACATTTATACACACAGAGCAGCGCCTCAGATACACACATTTATACACACAGGATAGTGCCTCAGATACACACATAGCAGCGCCTCAGATACACACATTTATACACACAGAGCAGCGCCTCAGATACACACATTTATACACACAGCGCAGCGTCTCAGATACACACATTTATACACACAGCGCAGCGCCTCAGATACACACATTTATACACACAGAGCAGTGTCTCAGATACACACATTTATACACACAGAGCACCGCCTCAGATACACACATTTATACACACAGCGCAGCGTCTCAGATACACACAGAGCAGTGTCTCAGATACACACATTTATACACACAGAGCAGCGTCTCAGATACACACATTTATACACACAGAGCAGCGTCTCAGATACACACATTTATACACACAGAGCAGCGCCTCAGATAGACACATTTATACACACAGCGCAGCGTCTCAGATACACACATTTATACACACAGAGCAGCGTCTCAGATACACACATTTATACACACAGAGCAGCGTCTCAGATACACACATTTATACACACAGAGCAGCGTCTCAGATACACACATTTATACACACAGAGCAGTGTCTCAGATACACACATTTATACACACAGTGCAGTGTCTCAGATACACACATTTATACACACAGAGCAGTGCCTCAGATACACACATTTATACACACAGAGCAGTGTCTCAGATACACACATTTATACACACAGAGCAGTGCCTCAGATACACACATTTATACACACAGATCAGCGCCTCAGATACACACATTTATACACACAGAGCAGCGCCTCAGATAGACACATTTATACACACAGAGCAGCGTCTCAGATACACACATTTATACACACAGAGCAGCGTCTCAGATACACACATTTATACACACAGAGCAGCGTCTCAGATACACACATTTATACACACAGAGCAGCGCCTCAGATACACACATTTATACACACAGAGCAGCGCCTCAGATACACACATTTATACACACAGCGCAGCGTCTCAGATACACACATTTATACACACAGAGCAGTGTCTCAGATACACACATTTATACACACAGAGCAGTGTCTCAGATACACACATTTATACACACAGGATAGTGCCTCAGATACACACATTTATACACACAGAGCAGTGTCTCAGATACACACATTTATACACACAGTGCAGCGTCTCAGATACACACATTTATACACACAGAGCAGCGTCTAAGATACACACATTTATACACACAGAGCAGCGTCTCAGATACACACATTTATACACACAGAGCAGCGTCTCAGATACACACATTTATACACACAGCGCAGCGTCTCAGATACACACATTTATACACACAGAGCAGCGTCTCAGATACACACATTTATACACACAGGATAGTGCCTCAGATACACACATTTATACACACAGAGCAGCGTCTCAGATACACACATTTATACACACAGCGCAGCGTCTCAGATACACACATTTATACACACAGAGCAGTGTCTCAGATACACACATTTATACACACAGGATAGTGCCTCAGATACACACATTTATACACACAGAGCAGCGTCTCAGATACACACATTTATACACACAGAGCAGAGTCTCAGATACACACATTTATACACACAGAGCAGAGTCTCAGATACACACATTTATACACACAGAGCAGAGTCTCAGATACACACATTTATACACACAGTGCAGTGTCTCAGATACACACATTTATACACACAGAGCAGTGCCTCAGATACACACATTTATACACACAGAGCAGTGTCTCAGATACACACATTTATACACACAGAGCAGTGCCTCAGATACACACATTTATACACACAGAGCAGCGCCTCAGATACACACATTTATACACACAGAGCAGCGTCTCAGATACACACATTTATACACACAGAGCAGCGTCTCAGATACACACATTTATACACACAGAGCAGCGTCTCAGATACACACATTTATACACACAGTGCAGCGTCTCAGATACACACATTTATACACACAGAGCAGCGCCTCAGATACACACATTTATACACACAGAGCAGCGTCTCAGATACACACATTTATACACACAGAGCAGTGCCTCAGATACACACATTTATACACACAGAGCAGTGCCTCAGATACACACATTTATACACACAGAGCAGCGCCTCAGATACACACATTTATACACACAGCGCAGTGTCTCAGATACACACATTTATACACACAGAGCAGCGCCTCAGATACACACATTTATACACACAGAGCAGCGCCTCAGATACACACATTTATACACACAGAGCAGCGCCTCAGATACACACATTTATACACACAGGATAGTGCCTCAGATACACACATTTATACACACAGAGCAGCGCCTCAGATACACACATTTATACACACAGAGCAGCGCCTCAGATACACACATTTATACACACAGCGCAGCGTCTCAGATACACACATTTATACACACAGCGCAGCGTCTCAGATACACACATTTATACACACAGAGCAGCGCCTCAGATACACACATTTATACACACAGAGCAGCGCCTCAGATACACACATTTATACACACAGTGCAGCGCCTCAGATACACACATTTATACACACAGAGCAGCGCCTCAGATACACACATTTATACACACAGAGCAGCGCCTCAGATACACACATTTATACACACAGCGCAGCGTCTCAGATACACACATTTATACACACATTTATACACACAGCGCAGTGTCTCAGATACACACATTTATACACACAGAGCAGTGTCTCAGATACACACATTTATACACACATTTATACACACAGCGCAGTGTCTCAGATACACACATTTATACACACAGCGCAGTGTCTCAGATACACACATTTACACACACAGAGCAGCGTCTCAGATACACACATTTATACACAGAGCGCAGCGTCTCAGATACACACATTTATACACACAGCACAGTGCAGTGTCTCAGATACACACATTTATACACACAGCACAGTGCAGTGTCTCAGATACACACATTTATACACACAGAGCAGTGTCTCAGATACACACATTTATACACACAGAGCAGTGTCTCAGATACACACATTTATACACACAGCGCAGTGTCTCAGATACACACATTTATACACAGAGCGCAGCATCTCAGATACACACATTTATACACAGAGCGCAGCGTCTCAGATACACACATTTACACACACAGAGCAGCGTCTCAGATACACACATTTATACACAGAGCGCAGCGTCTCAGATACACACATTTATACACACAGAGCAGCGTCTCAGATACACACATTTATACACACAGAGCAGCGTCTCAGATACACACATTTATACACACAGCACAGTGCAGTGTCTCAGATACACACATTTATACACACAGCACAGTGCAGTGTCTCAGATACACACATAGCAGTGTCTCAGATACACACATTTATACACACAGCACAGTGCAGTGTCTCAGATACACACATTTATACACACAGCACAGTGCAGTGTCTCAGATACACACATTTATACACACAGAGCAGCGTCTCAGATACACACATTTATACACACAGAGCAGTGTCTCAGATACACACATTTATACACACAGCGCAGCGTCTCAGATACACACATTTATACACACAGCGCAGCGTCTCAGATACACACATTTATACACACAGCGCAGCGTCTCAGATACACACATTTATACACACAGAGCAGCGTCTCAGATACACACATTTATACACACAGTGCAGCGTCTCAGATACACACATTTATACACACATTTATACACACAGCGCAGCGTCTCAGATACACACATTTATACACGCAGCACAGTGCCTCAGATACACACATTTATACACACAGCGCAGCGTCTCAGATACACACATTTATACAAACAGCACAGTGCCTCAGATACACACATTTATACACACATTTATACACACAGCGCAGTGTCTCAGATACACACATTTATACACACAGAGCAGCGTCTCAGATACACACATTTATACACACAGAGCAGCGTCTCAGATACACACATTTATACACACAGCACAGTGCCTCAGATACACACATTTATACACACATTTATACACACAGCGCATTGTCTCAGATACACACATTTATACACACAGAGCAGCGTCTCAGATACACACATTTATACACACATTTATACACACAGGATAGTGCCTCAGATACACACATTTATACACACAGAGCAGCGCCTCAGATACACACATTTATACACACATTTATACACACAGCGCAGCGTCTCAGATACACACATTTATACACACAGGATAGTGCCTCAGATACACACATTTATACACACAGAGCAGCGTCTCAGATACACACATTTATACACACAGAGCAGCGTCTCAGATACACACATTTATACACACAGAGCAGCGTCTCAGATACACACATTTATACACACAGAGCAGCGTCTCAGATACACACATTTATACACACAGAGCAGCGTCTCAAATACACACATTTATACACACAGAGCAGCGTCTCAGATACACACATTTATACACACAGAGCAGCGTCTCAGATACACACATTTATACACACAGAGCAGCGTCTCAGATACACACATTTATACACACAGAGCAGTGTCTCAGATACACACATTTATACACACAGAGCAGCGTCTCAGATACACACATTTATACACAGAGCAGCGTCTCAGATACACACATTTATACACACAGCGCAGCGTCTCAGATACACACATTTATACACACAGCGCAGTGTCTCAGATACACACATTTATACACAGAGCAGCGTCTCAGATACACACATTTATACACACAGAGCAGCGTCTCAGATACACACATTTATACACACAGAGCAGCGTCTCAGATACACACATTTATACACACAGAGCAGCGTCTCAGATACACACATTTATACACACAGAGCAGTGTCTCAGATACACACATTTATACACACAGAGCAGTGTCTCAGATACACACATTTATACACACAGAGCAGTGTCTCAGATACACACATTTATACACACAGAGCAGTGTCTCAGATACACACATTTATACACAGAGCAGCGTCTCAGATACACACATTTATACACACAGCGCAGCGTCTCAGATACACACATTTATACACACAGCGCAGTGTCTCAGATACACACATTTATACACAGAGCAGCGTCTCAGATACACACATTTATACACAGAGCGCAGCGTCTCAGATACACACATTTATACACACAGAGCAGCGTCTCAGATACACACATTTATACACACATTTATACACACAGAGCAGCGTCTCAGATACACACATTTATACACACAGAGCAGCGTCTCAGATGCACACATTTATACACACAGCGCAGCGTCTCAGATACACACATTTATACACACAGAGCAGCGTCTCAGATACACACATTTATACACACAGAGCAGAGTCTCAGATACACACATTTATACACACAGAGCAGCGTCTCAGATACACACATTTATACACACAGAGCAGCGTCTCAGATACACACATTTATACACACAGAGCAGCGTCTCAGATACACACATTTATACACACAGAGCAGCGTCTCAGATACACACATTTATACACACAGAGCAGAGTCTCAGATACACACATTTATACACACAGAGCAGCGTCTCAGATACACACATTTATACACACAGAGCAGCGTCTCAGATACACACATTTATACACACAGAGCAGAGTCTCAGATACACACATTTATACACACAGAGCAGCGTCTCAGATACACACATTTATACACACAGCGCAGCGTCTCAGATACACACATTTATACACACAGCGCAGCGTCTCAGATACACACATTTATACACACAGAGCAGCGTCTCAGATACACACATTTATACACACAGCGCAGCGTCTCAGATACACACATTTATACACACAGCGCAGTGTCTCAGATACACACATTTATACACACAGAGCAGCGTCTCAGATACACACATTTATACACACAGAGCAGCGTCTCAGATACACACATTTATACACACAGAGCAGAGTCTCAGATACACACATTTATACACACAGAGCAGCGCCTCAGATACACACATTTATACACACAGGATAGTGCCTCAGATACACACATTTATACACACAGAGCAGCGCCTCAGATACACACATTTATACACACAGCGCAGTGTCTCAGATACACACATTGATACACACAGAGCAGCGCCTCAGATACACACATTTATACACACAGCGCAGCGCCTCAGATACACACATTTATACACACAGCGCAGTGTCTCAGATACACACATTTATACACACAGCGCAGCGTCTCAGATACACACATTTATACACACAGAGCAGCGTCTCAGATACACACAGAGCAGCGTCTCAGATACACACATTTATACACACAGAGCAGCGTCTCAGATACACACATTTATACACACAGAGCAGCGTCTCAGATACACACATTTATACACACAGAGCAGTGTCTCAGATACACACATTTATACACACAGCGCAGCGTCTCAGATACACACATTTATACACACAGAGCAGCGTCTCAGATACACACATTTATACACACAGCGCAGTGTCTCAGATACACACATTTATACACACAGAGCAGCGTCTCAGATACACACATTTATACACACAGAGCAGCGTCTCAGATACACACATTTATACACACATAGCAGCGTCTCAGATACACACATTTATACACACAGAGCAGCGTCTCAGATACACACATTTATACACACAGAGCAGCGTCTCAGATACACACATTTATACACACAGAGCAGCGCCTCAGATACACACATTTATACACACAGCGCAGCGTCTCAGATACACACATTTATACACACAGAGCAGCGTCTCAGATACACACATTTATACACACAGCGCAGTGTCTCAGATACACACATTTATACACACAGTGCCGAGTGACCCAGATACACACATTTATACACACAGAGCAGCGTCTCAGATACACACATTTATACACCGTGCCGAGTGACCCAGATACACACATTTATACACACAGTGCAGCGTCTCAGATACACACATTTATACACACAGCGCAGTGTCTCAGATACACACATTTATACACACAGCGCAGCGTCTCAGATACACACATTTATACACACAGAGCAGCGCCTCAGATACACACATTTATACACAAAGAGCAGTGTCTCAGATACACACATAGCAGCGTCTCAGATACACACATTTATACACACAGAGCAGCGTCTCAGATACACACATTTATACACACAGAGCAGCGCCTCAGATACACACATTTATACACACAGGATAGTGCCTCAGATACACACATTTATACACACAGCGCAGTGTCTCAGATACACACATTTATACACACAGCGCAGCGTCTCAGATACACACATTTATACACACAGAGCACCGCGTCAGATACACACATTTATACACACAGAGCAGCGTCTCAGATACACACATTTATACACCGTGCCGAGTGACCCAGATACACACATTTATACACACAGAGCAGTGTCTCAGATACACACATTTATACACACAGCGCAGCGTCTCAGATACACACATTTATACACACAGAGCACCGCGTCAGATACACACATTTATACACACAGAGCAGCGTCTCAGATACACACATTTATACACCGTGCCGAGTGACCCAGATACACACATTTATACACACAGCGCAGTGCCTCAGATACACACATTTATACACACAGCGCAGTGCCTCAGATACACACATTTATACACACATTTATACACACAACACAGTGTCTCAGATACACACATTTATACACACATTTATACACACAACACAGTGTCTCAGATACACACATTTATACACACAGAGCAGCGTCTCAGATACACACATTTATACACACATTTATACACACAGAGCAGCGTCTCAGATACACACATTTATACACACATTTATACACACAGAGCAGCGTCTCAGATACACACATTTATACACACATTTATACACAGTGCCAAGTGACCCAGATACACACATTTATACACACAGAGCAGCGTCTCAGATACACACATTTATACACACATTTATACACACAGAGCAGCGTCTCAGATACACACATTTATACACACATTTATACACAGTGCCGAGTGACCCAGATACACACACATTTATACACACAGAGCACCGTCTCAGATACACACATTTATACACACAGCGCAGCGTCTCAGATACACACATTTATACACACACACAGGAGACTAACTCAGATACACACATTTATACACACAGAGCAGCGCCTCAGATACACACATTTATACACACAGCGCAGTGTCTCAGATACACACATTTATACACACAGCGCAGCGTCTCAGATACACACATTTATACACACAGAGCAGCGTCTGAGATACACACATTTATACACACAGTGCAGCGTCTCAGATACACACATTTATACACACAGAGCAGCGTCTCAGATACACACATTTATACACACAGCGCAGTGTCTCAGATACACACATTTATACACACAGAGCACCGCCTCAGATACACACATTTATACACACAGAGCACCGCCTCAGATACACACAGCGCAGTGTCTCAGATACACACATTTATACACACAGATCAGCGTCTCAGATACACACATTTATACACACAGATCAGCGTCTCAGATACACACATTTATACACACAGATCAGCGTCTCAGATACACACATTTATACACACATTTATACACACAGCGCAGTGTCTCAGATACACACATTTATACACACATTTATACACACAGCGCAGTGTCTCAGATACACACATTTATACACACATTTATACACACAGCGCAGCGTCTCAGATACACACATTTATACACACATTTATACACACAGCGCAGTGTCTCAGATACACACATTTATACACACATTTATACACACAGCGCAGTGTCTCAGATACACACATTTATACACACATTTATACACACAGAGCAGCGTCTCAGATACACACATTTATACACACAGAGCAGTGTCTCAGATACACACATTTATACACACATTTATACACACAGCGCAGTGTCTCAGATACACACATTTATACACACAGAGCACCGCCTCAGATACACACATTTATACACACATTGCAGTGCCTCAGATACACACATTTATACACACAGCGCAGTGTCTCAGATACACACATTTATACACACAGCGCAGCGTCTCAGATACACACATTTATACACACAGCGCAGCGTCTCAGATACACACATTTATACACACAGAGCAGCGT
Source organism: Discoglossus pictus (assembly GCA_027410445.1). Taxonomy (NCBI): domain Eukaryota; kingdom Metazoa; phylum Chordata; class Amphibia; order Anura; family Alytidae; genus Discoglossus; species Discoglossus pictus. The sequence goes on along the minus strand of JAPZIH010000692.1, from coordinate 382,246 downwards.
CTCAGATACACACATTTATACACACAGCGCAGTGTCTCAGATACACACATTTATACACACAGAGCACCGCCTCAGATACACACATTTATACACACATTGCAGTGCCTCAGATACACACATTTATACACACATTGCAGTGCCTCAGATACACACATTTATACACACAGAGCAGCGTCTCAGATACACACATTTATACACACAGAGCACCGCCTCAGATACACACATTTATACACACAGAGCAGCGTCTCAGATACACACATTTATACACACAGTGCAGTGTCTCAGATACACACATTTATACACACAGAGCACCGCCTCAGATACACACATTTATACACACAGTGCAGTGTCTCAGATACACACATTTATACACACAGAGCACCGCCTCAGATACACACATTTATACACACAGCGCAGCGTCTCAGATACACACATTTATACACACAGAGCACCGCCTCAGATACACACATTTATACACACAGCGCAGCGTCTCAGATACACACATTTATACACACAGAGCAGCGCCTCAGATACACACATTTATACACACAGCGCAGCGCCTCAGATACACACATTTATACACACAGAGCAGTGTCTCAGATACACACATTTATACACACAGAGCACCGCCTCAGATACACACACATTGCAGTGCCTCAGATACACACATTTATACACACAGCGCAGCGTCTCAGATACACACATTTATACACACAGAGCAGCGTCTCAGATACACACATTTATACACACAGTGCAGCGTCTCAGATACACACATTTACACACACATAGCAGCGTCTCAGATACACACATTTATACACACAGAGCAGTGACCCAGATACACACATTTATACACACAGAGCAGAGTCTCAGATACACACATTTATACACACAGCGCAGTGTCTCAGATACACACATTTATACACACAGAGCACCGCCTCAGATACACACATTTATACACACAGAGCACCGCCTCAGATACACACATTTATACACACAGCGCAGCGTCTCAGATACACACATTTATACACACAGCGCAGCGTCCCAGATACACACATTTATACACACAGCGCAGTGTCTCAGATACACACATTTATACACACAGAGCACTGCCTCAGATACACACATTTATACACACAGAGCAGCGTCTCAGATACACACAGAGCAGCGCCTCAGATACACACATTTATACACACAGCGCAGCGTCTCAGATACACACATTTATACACACAGCGCAGTGCCTCAGATACACACATTTATACACACAGCGCAGCGCCTCAGATACACACATTTATACACACAGCGCCTCAGATACACACAGCGCAGTGCCTCAGATACACACATTTATACACACAGAGCACCGCCTCAGATACACACATTTATACACACAGAGCACCGCCTCAGATACACACATTTATACACACAGAGCAGTGTCTCAGATACACACATTTATACACACAGAGCACCGCCTCAGATACACACATTTATACACACAGAGCACCGCCTCAGATACACACATTTATACACACAGAGCAGTGACCCAGATACACACATTTATACACACAGAGCACCGCCTCAGATACACACATTTATACACACAGAGCAGTGACCCAGATACACACATTTATACACACAGAGCACCGCCTCAGATACACACATTTATACACACAGAGCACCGCCTCAGATACACACATTTATACACACATTTATACACAGTGCCGAGTGACCCAGATACACACATTTATACACACACAGTGCAGTGTCTCAGATACACACATTTATACACACAGTGTGGTGTCTCAGATACACACATTTATACACACAGCGCAGCGTCTCAGATACACACATTTATACACACAGAGCAGCGTCTCAGATACACACATTTATACACACAGAGCAGCGTCTCAGATACACACATTTATACACACAGAGCAGTGTCTCAGATACACACATTTATACACACAGAGCAGTGTCTCAGATACACACATTTATACACACAGAGCAGTGTCTCAGATACACACATTTATACACACAGCGCAGCGCCTCAGATACACACATTTATACACACATTTATACACAGTGCCGAGTGACCCAGATACACACATTTATACACACACAGTGCAGTGTCTCAGATACACACATTTATACACACAGCGCAGCGTCTCAGATACACACATTTATACACACAGCGCAGTGTCTCAGATACACACATTTATACACACAGTGCCGAGTGACCCAGATACACACATTTATACACACACAGTGCAGTGTCTCAGATACACACATTTATACACACAGCGCAGCGTCTCAGATACACACATTTATACACACAGAGCAGCGTCTCAGATACACACAGAGCAGCGTCTCAGATACACACATTTATACACACAGCGCAGCGCCTCAGATACACACATTTATACACACAGTGCCGAGTGACCCAGATACACACATTTATACACACAGTGCTGAGTGACCCAGATACACACCGAGCAAACTGTCTCAGAGTAAATAAAATATATAATTAGGAAACCTACAATGAACAAATCTCGCAGCCACTGAGAGAATCCCCGTCGCCCTTCTCAGATATAAGTGTGCGGCGTACGGCGAAACGCTACATTACCGTCACGCCGCTGCTCCCAGACATCGGTAACAACATTGATGTGACAACGAAACTGCTAAAAAATCTCACAATTCCAAAAAATACAAATATAGATTTAATTGCTTGAATGACTAATGTCCACATTTGCTGTCAAATCGTGAAGGACGTGTTTACTATTAAATAATCGCCCCCTGTTGATAAAATAAATCCCTAGGGGGTAATTATCTCATAGTAATGGGGCTCCCACCGAGTGCGATCGCTGTATAACGCATTCTCTTGATGGCTTCAGATGACAGATACAGTTATTAGAAGGGGCCGCAGACGTCTCGGGGAAGGAGCGCGGCGTCACTCAGTACCACAAAGCGTTTTGGGCTATTTCTATGACTACGGAGTCTTTGCCCGTTTCAGCTAAAAATAAAGCCAGACATATCACTTTTAGCAGGTTATGGTCATGCGTGTACGTGTTTGTCCTTAAACGCACATTGAAATCATAATGAACAGGTCAGAACCCACCAAAGGACTTGAGGGCAATAAAATGTAAACTTGTATTAATTAATTATATTTTTAACCAGATCTAAGGAATTAGTTGTGAAAAAGTCCTGAGGACGCCCAGCTGCGGATGTGTCTGGAGGGGAAATGCAAGTCATCTGCTGCAAAGGACAATTCAGTAAAGGAACCAAGAATATTAGAATTATGAATGAAGACAAACTAGACGTGGCCAAACACGAGATGTCAAAAATAAGCATTGATATCCTGGGAATTAGTGACCTCAAATGGACTGGAACGGGACGTCTCACAGACAACCAGCAGACCTTATATTGTGGCCAAGAATCCTGCTGAGGAAATGGAGTAGCCATCATAGTTGTAACGGAACCCATCACTGTTTTACCCTGTTTATGGTTATTTAATTCTTGGTTAAAATATGATCCTACTGTTATACTATATGTATGTTGGTTTATGCTCTGCAGAATATTAGCCCAGACTATTGCAGACCTTGGCATAATAGATAATCCTATTACAGAGACTCCTCATAAGATAAGGAAGTCTATTGTATAAAGTGTTTTCATTATCAGACATAAGAACAAAGAAGGATGATCTAATCAATGTCTGATTGTATCAAAGTTGCCAGATGGCCTCAGGGAGGTGTGACCCACCTATTGTTCTCTCTATGTGTATTGTGTGGCCAAATATGGGCATGTGTATTACCTGTGGCCAAAGAGATGTATATATATATTTCTGCATATAACAAAATAAAGTCAGTATTCTTTTGACTCCCAAATTGAGTGTCGTCCAATATGGGAGGTCGGGGATGGTGAGACTGTAGTGCTTCTTGGATATTTTACTGTATACTAGCGGAGATATTGGACTTCATGTTCCAACTCGTGTTACATTTGGTGGCAAGTGGCGGAATTGTTCCCACGGTCAGAAGGACAGCTACAGGAGACACCATTCCGTGGAGTACAAATTGAGGGCAACGCTAGTATCCGTACAGCGCCCCTGGCTACAGCAGGATGGAACCGGCTAGTTTTCGGACAGCGTTCCATGATGAGGAGGAGGAGGAGGAGGCCGCTACAGGGATGCAGACAGAAAGGAACTCATGGAGGGAGACCGGGCAGCGGTTACAGCACCTCTTACGGACAGCACACAGACTGAGTTTGGAAGAGAACTCCAAAACAGACTGGCCTTTTTCCCAGGTACGCTTCCCATAAGAACCTTGGAATGGTTAATGACAGATGTCCACGAATACATAATGGAAAAGCAGCGGGCACAGGAGCGGTCCATCTTGGGAGCTGCTAACCCACCTCCCACCATTAACCACCCCCAGCACTGCGTCCGGGTGGTGGGAACTACCAAACCCCTCCACGGTACATCAGGTGCCACACGTGTAACCAGCAGGGCCACATGCAGAGAGACTGTCCCAGAAACAGAAACCGCTCCACGTGGAATACTCCAACTAATTCTCCCCCCCAGCAGCCGTGTGAACCCCAGGGAGCTGAAGGTGTCGTCCTTCCCCCCCAGCGGCAGTGTGTACCACAGGGAGCTGAAGGTGTCGTCCTTCCTCCCCAGCGGCAGTGTGTATCCCAGGGAGCAGAAGGGGCCGTCCTTCCTCCCCAGCGGCAGTGTGTACCCCAGGGAGCAGAAGGTGTCGTCCTTCCTCCCCAGCGACAGTGTGTACCCCAGGGGGCCGAAGGTGTCGTCCTTCCTCCCCAGCGGCAGTGTGTACCCCAGGGAGCAGAAGGGGCCGTCCTTCCTCCCCAGCGGCAGTGTGTAACCCAGGGAGCAGAAGGGGCCGTCCTTCCTCCCCAGCGGCAGTGTGTACCCCAGGGAGCAGAAGGTGTCGTCCTTCCTCCCCAGCGGCAGTGTGTACCCCAGGGAGCAGAAGGTGTCGTCCTTCCTCCCCAGCGGCAGTGTGTACCCCAGGGAGCAGACGGTGCCGTCCTTCCTCCCCAGCGACAGTGTGTACCCCAGGGGGCCGAAGGTGTCGTCCTTCCTACCCAGCGGCAGTGTGTACCCCAGGGAGCAGAAGGGGCCGTCCTTCCTCCCCAGTGGCAGTGTGTACCCCAGGGAGCAGAAGGTAAAGGTACCGTCCTTCCTCCCCAGCGGCAGTGTGTACCCCAGGGAGCAGAAGGTGTCGTTCTTCCCCCCCAGCGGCAGTGTGTACCCCAGGGAGAAGAAGGTGTCGTCCTTCCTCCCCAGCGACAGTGTGTACCCCAGGGAGCAGAAGGTGCCATCCTTCCTCCCCAGCAGCAGTGTGTACCCCAGGGGGCTGAAGGTGTCGTCCTTCCCCCCCAGCGGCACTGTGAATTCCAGGGAGCAGAAGGTGCCATCCTTCCTCCCCAGCGACAGTGTGTACCCCAGGGAGCTGAAGGTGCCGTCCTTCCTCCCCAGTGGCAGTGTGTACCTCAGGGAGCAGAAGGTGTCGTCCTTCCCCCCCAGCGGCAGTGTGTACCTCAGGGAGCAGAAGGTGTCGTCCTTCCCCCCCAGCGGCAGTGTGAACCCCAGGGAGCTGAAGGTGTCGCCCTCTCTCCCCAGCGACAGCTTACCCTAACAAGGGGAGACACCAATCTCCCAGACGGCGCAGATGGGACCGTGGTCTCTGTGCCTGACCTTCTGGGATGCTGGACAGCCTGTCCAGATCCCCAACTACCCTCACTGGGACAACCGGAGGAGGGGGTAAGTACAAATTCCCCTCCCCAGCTAACTCCTAATGTGGCCCCAGGGTTAACAGGAGAAATATTACCCCCACTGACCCCCACGTTTCCCTGGCTACTGAGCCGGAATATGTCCCAAGTACCCCAGCAGAAGAGCTGACAGCGGGGCAGAGTGCAGTCGGCCTCTGCCCTCCCTTTGTCCCTTGTACAGAGCAGGATGTCCTGCAGGTTATACCAGCAGAAGAGCTGGCATCAGGGCAGAGTGCCGCTGGCCTCTGCCCCTCAAGTCCCCTCAGCGTGTTGCCCCATCACCACAGCGAAATATCCAGGTACCTGGTTAGACTTCCCCCCAAAGGGGAGATGTGTGACGAAGTGCCCTTTGCCACTTTGTCTTGTAAAGGACTGTTTGCCAGCCTCCTGCCCTGCGACTATGGCCCTGGGACATATTGCCCTTTAAACACAGTATTCGGCCATACCAGAGTGTATGTCACTCATTCTGGCCCTTTAAATACAGGGGGGTCATTCGGTACTTGCCCTGTGTGAACCATGATACCCCAGATAACTATGCCATGGAGCCCATTCATATAATGAAAGACTATGGGAAAGACTTTAGCTACATGGCAATTGAACTGTGTAAAGAGTTTCTGAGCGCTATTCAGTAGTTTTGTGCGCTCAGATCCCAGCTATCTGGGGATATGTGAAATGTGAGTAAATGTGAATTGCAGTAATGCTGATGGGTTGTCAAACTAGAGAATGGACCAACAAATACTTTTGTCCGGACATCCCCAGGCCGATCCGTTGGGATCAGACCGTGTATGTCGGCTTATGGTCACGGGGGAGGTGTGTAACGGAACCCATCACTGTTTTACCCTGTTTTATGGTTATTTAATTCTTGGTTAAAATATGATCCTACTATTATACTGTATGTATGTTGGTTTATGCTCTGCAGAATATTAGCCCAGACTATTGCAGACCTTGGCATAATAGATAATCCTATTACAGAGACTCCTCATAAGATAAGGAAGTCTATTGTATAAAGTGTTTTCATTCTCAGACATAAGAACAAAGAAGCATGATCTAATGAATGTCTGATTGTATCAAAGTTGCCAGGTGGCCTCAGGGAGGTGTGACCCACCTATTGTCCCTCTATGTGTATTGTGTGGCCAACTATGGGGGATGTGGATTGCCTGTGGGAAGAGATGGGTATAAATATTTCTGCACATAACAAAATAAAGTCAGTATTCTTTTGACTCCCAAATTGAGTGTCGTCCAATATGGGAGGTTGGGGATGGTGAGACTGTAGTGCTTCTTGGATATTTTACCGTATACCAGCGGAGATATTGGACTGCGTGTTCCAACTCCGTTACAATAGTCATTGAAATGGTGGCCAAAGCCGTGCTCGGTTACAACCCAATAAGTCGCTCAATTATTCCAGTTCAAATTCAGAGAAAGCCATTTAACATCACGGTGATCCAAATCTATGTTCCAACTATGGATCCTGAAGAGGCAAGACGAGACAAGGAGACATTCTACAAGTGATGTAGAGATAGAAGAAGATAACAGAATGGGAAAGTCAAAAACAAAAAATTGGGAATCTCAAACAAGAACCTTTAATTCCAAAGTGGGTGCGATAAGAGACAAAAATGGTACGGATTTAACAGGAACAGATCAGATAAAGAGGTGGCAGGAATATCCTGAAGATCTATCGAGGTTGTGACAGATAACCTCAATAGATTGTCCAATGAGCTGGAGCCAGAAGTCTTGGAGAGCGCAGTGAGATGGGCCTTAGGATGTCTTGCTGAAGAAGGTGATGGAATCCAAGCTGAACTGTTGAGAATCCTAAAAGATGATGCTGTGAAAGTGTTGGTGGCCTTATGTCAAAAACATTTGGAAAACTCAACAGACTGAAAAAGGTCATAAACCAAAAAAGTCAGTGCCAAAGAGTGCTCCAGTTATCGAGCAAATGCACTCATGTCACATGCCAGCAAGGTGATGCTTAAGATCCTACAAGCTCGGCTTCAACAATATATGGAATAGGAACTACCAGATGTGCAAGCCGGAGCCTCCAAGGAAGAGGCGCAAGAGGTCAAATTGCCAATATCGCTGGATAATAGAGAAAGCAGAGAGTTCCAGGAAAACATTTACTTCTGCTTCATAGACTGTTCTAAAGCCTCTGACTGTGTGGATCACAACAAAATGTGGCATGTCCTTAAAGAAAAGGGAGGACCAGTACTTATCCACCTCCTGAGGATTCTGTATGTGGACCAAGAAGCCACAGTCTGAACCGAACATGGGACAGCAGAATGGTTCAAGATCGGAAAAGGAGTGCGACAAGGTTGTATATGGTCACCTTATATGCAGAGTACATCATGCGTAAGGCTGGACTGGAGGAATCCAAAGCTGGAATCAATATTGCTTGAAGGAATATCACCAACCTCAGATACCAAAGTACCTAGTGATGAGAGTAAAAGAAGAAAGTGCAAAAGCTGGCCTGCTGCCCAACGTTAAAAAGACGAAGATCATGGCAAACAGCGACCTCGCTTCCTGGCAAATAGACGGGGAAGAAGTGGAGGCAGTGACAGATTTTATTTTTCTTGGGATCCAAGATCTCTTTAGATGGTAACTGTAGCCATGAAATTAAAAGACATTTGCTACTGGAGAGGAAAGCTATGGGAAGTTTGAATAAGCTATTAAAAAGTAAATATATTACATTATCAACAAATATGATATGAGAGCTGGACCATAAAGATGGCGGAGCACCTGAGAATTGACGCCTTTGAATTGTGGTGTTGGAAAAATATACTTAGAGTCCCTTGGACTGCAAGAAGATCCAACAAATCAATACATCAGGACACCAAGACAAACTGTTCACTAGAAGGTTTGGTAATGAGGCTAAAGATCCAATATTTTAAGACAAGATTCTCTAGAGAAGACTCTGATGCTGGGAAAGTTTGAAGGAACATGAACTTGATGGAGCTCAGAAAAGCAGTTGCTGACAGATGTGCTAAGGCTTGCTGCGGTCCATAGGGTCACGGAGAGTTTGACACGACTGAACGACTAAACAACAACATTTCACCAGCTACATTACACTACATTTGGGGCTTCATTGCCTCTACCGGTTCTGAAAGGACCAAAAACACAAGCTCCCCATAAATGTCAATGTACTCATAAAAGCCCTTTATAAAAGATGACATTGTATGAAGATTTTAATCCCTTTAGAACCCAAGAGCTCACAATCTATCTGCCATTCCAACAATTTGAGGCTGCAAAAGCCGACACCGTAACGGTGCAGACCAGAATCCATGACTTCACGCTAACTTTTTTTATTTAGGGGGCTGAAATTCATGCCGGCAAATGGTTGATTTAGCAACAGGATTCCCGGCATGATATTTACATATATTACAGAAATTTCCCATCCATGACCCAATAATAAGGATCTGAGTGTGCTTAATGTATGCGGATTCAGATAAGTCAAGGCTGGGGAGATATTAAGAAAATAGCTGAAAGATAATCGCACGATAAGCCTCTGACATAAAGCTGCAATTAATGACTCTAGAATTAAAAGAAAAACAAGTGTCTTCTAGAAAGCGCCGCGGTCACTCGGCCAATCTGTAAACACAACCTTCAAATCGTTAAATAAGTAAAAACGATAAAAAATGCGTTTTAGTTGGATTCGCTAACATTGAAATATCTAGAGATCTACATAATAACCAACACAAGGAGCCCGTGTAATGCGCTATCAGGAGGAGCTGCTCGGTATAGAATACATTCATCAATAATAAGATTCCTATATAACGGTTTAGAATATAAATACGCCTTAAAGGGATATGTACGTGTCCGTGCTCTTACCTGGTTCTAATCTAACACATCTGGGTCACTCTATACACATACACAGCTTACACAGGCACATGCAGCCCTACTAAATTCCCCCAACGTTGGAATCCGTAGCCCGTAACAGATATTAAATTAGCCGCGTAAAGACCAAACCATAATACATAGACTCATTGTACAAAGAGAAAACATTTTAACACAGTAAGTCTCCTCCCAATGCAGAGCAATGTGTTGATATAACATATTTATAAAAGGTAGCGGCAATCTACAGCCTGTGTCTGTAAGTGCCCAAGTGCAGACTGTCTGTGCCTGTAAGTGCCAAACTGCATCCTGTGCCTGTAAGTGCCAATCTGCAGCCTGTGCCTGTAAGTGCCAATCTACAGCCTGTGTCTGTAAGTGCCAATCTACAGCCTGTGTCTGTAAGTGCCAAACTGCATCCTGTGCCTGTAAGTGCCAATCTACAGCCTGTGTCTGTAAGTGCCAATCTACAGCCTGTGTCTGTAAGTGCCAATCTACAGCCTGTGTCTGTAAGTGCCAATCTACAGCCTGTGTCTGTAAGTGCCAATCTACAGCCTGTGTCTGTAAGTGCCAATCTGCAGCCTGTGTCTGTAAGTGCCAATCTGCAGCCTGTGTCTGTAAGTGCCAATTTGCAGCCTGTGTCTGTAAGTGCCAATTTGCAGCCTGTGTCTGTAAGTGCCCAAGTGCAGACTGTCTGTGCCCATAAGTGCCAAACTGCAGCCTGTGTCTGTAAGTGCCCAAGTGCAGACTGTCTGTGCCCATAAGTGCCAAACTGCATCCTGTGCCTGTAAGTGCCAATCGGCAGCCTGTGTCTGTAAGTGCCCAAGTGCAGACTGTCTGTGCCCATAAGTGCCAAACTGCATCCTGTGCCTGTAAGTGCCAAACTGCATCCTGTGCCTGTAAGTGCCAAACTGCATCCTGTGCCTGTAAGTGCCAAACTGCAGCCTGTGTCTGTAAGTGCCCAAGTGCAGACTGTCTGTGCCCATAAGTGCCAAACTGCATCCTGTGCCTGTAAGTGCCAATCGGCAGCCTGTGCTTACAAAAACCAAAGTGCAGCCTGTGTCTATAAGAACCAAAGTTACAAACAATAACCTCTCTCCTCCTTTGCCACCATCCCATTGGGCCCTCAAGTCCTCTCAGTTTAGTTAAAGAGAAGTTAAATACTCTGTTATCTGGTGTAATTATTGCTGTTATTTATGTCTGTTTAGTTTTAGTTCAGAGTAAAATGCGAAAAATCTGACCCCAAGTCCTCAAGGTCTATAAGGAGATAGAAAAGAGAACAGGAATAAACTGGGGAAATGTTGTAATTCAATTAAATGTAAGAATCTGTTTTTTTATTAAAAATACAAATTCCATTTTAAAATTATAAATCAATTATAAAGACATTCCCATGGCTGCCATTAGAGAAGTTTAATGTCGATTTTCTGAAATACGCTGTCAAGGTTAGCATCCTTAACCTATTAAATGCCAGGAAAAACTGAACATAATGAGCAGAAAAATAAATATTTTGTTACAATAGCCTGGCACAACCGGTTTCGGTGCTGAAATAAGTGAATAATTGGATATATTGTGAATCAGGCAGTGACACATTTCCATATAGATTGGGTGCCCCCCCCCCCTCTCGCGCTGAATCCAGCGACGGCGCTGAATAGCATCAAACTCATATAATACTCAGTCCCCACATTTATTATTTACAGGTCATTTTTCTTTACATATCATTAGCATAATTTACATTAAGTTTGCACTGAGGAATTTGAAAAGCAATTCAACTCCAGGCTGACAATTAATTCTACTTGGTTAACCCTTCCAATGCTGCAGTGCTAGTAGTAGGATCCCAAAAACATCTCGGGGGAATAATTCAACTCTATTCACAGGACAGGAAGCAGGGGTGGATCTACCACCTGTGCACCGGGGCCCTGCTCTCAGGGTGGGGGGCCCATTGTTGAAGTTCCCCTCAAAAACGTTTTTTTTTTAAATCTCTTTGATTCAATTCTGAATGCCCCTCTCCCTGTATGTATATATTTAAATATATAGTAAATAAATATTACATCTGTGTCACATTGAATGTCTAAAGCAAGTTAAAAAACCTGCTTCCAGCTCAGAATTCCGAGAAAAACAGTTATTACACTGCCTTCTGGGAAGCTGAGCCGGGACATGCAAATGTGCCACAAATGCCTTGCTCTTCAATCCATAGCCATGTTCAAACTAAAATTATGGGTCAAAGCTCTAGTGGTCAAATCTGGTAATGCATGATAAAGTTTAATTTTGCTATTTTTTGAGTCCCCTATTCATTTAATCTGGGGGATTGGTCCCCCCATCCCCCAGTTCCTACCCCCCTGGGTGGTAGTAAGTATGAAGCTTTTTCTGGATCACTACTTTGTCATGGTGAAGGGGCCGTGTACTTGAAGCTGTGATCTGTACCACGTACGGTCACCCGAGATGGACAGGTCATAGCAGAGAGGTCGGACAAAATGCAGTTTACTGGAGAAAGAACTAGCAGAATCTTTGAGTCAACCTCAAAGGACTATGAGGTATGTTTTTGCATGGGTTGGACCACCAGAGACTTTCTCATGCTTTCTTAACCAATGCGAAGACATACTTCATAGTCCTTTGAGGTTGATCCAGGAGAGAGCCCATTGTATGTGGATACTAAAGTCGACCCGGTGAATGGTCTGCACTATGTAGTGGTCCGCTCTCTCCTACCCTTCGTGTCTTCATATTTTTGGGGCACTGGGTGAACAGTGCATGAAAGATCAATCATAACCATCTGGAAGAACAGAATTGACGCGTATATATATATATATATATATATATACATACTGTATATCCTAATAAATACTGTTCATATAGAGCAGCTTCTGGAGCGCTAGGCTATCTACTGGGATCAACCAATCCTAGTATCTACTAACACGCCAGTATCTTTGCCAAAAAAAAAACATGGATGAGCAAAACAAGACACAAGATGTCCCTAGTGTGCTACAGTCCATAGGGTCATGAAGAGTCGGACACGCCTGAATGACTAAACAACAAAGTATGAAGAGCATGTCCAAGTTGTTACGTACAATATACAGATACATTTTTTAAGTCATATCATTAGGCTTTTTAATAAAAACCAAGCATGCGCCACTTCTTTAACACCCCCACTGCTATAGATTTTAAAAATAGTAAGATCGTAGGACACTATTCAGATCTATAAAGTATTTAAAGCTCTGAGGGTAAATCAGTCGTCTGTACACAGTCAAAGCTAACTGATTTAGTTTCAGTTTCCAAGGCTACATCCCACTAGATTAAATGGCCAGTTAATTCAGTACAACTTGGAGCAAACCACTGTAAAGTACTCATAAAAACATGTTGAAATACTTTTCGAATTTTTGAAATAGGTGCCTTTTTCAAAGAAAAAATCATAAATGAACTGTCTGTTTACATGAGTCCCTGGAAGTGCCCCCAGGCAGAGTCACAACAAGAGCTCATGCAGAGAGCAGAAACAGAAAGAGGCTTAACCCTTCCCAAGTTCATCTGTGCAGAAAAATGACTGATGGAAACTCCTAAATATGTTACTTGTCGGTTAACTGATGGCTGAATGCATTCCTGAAAGCAGAGAAAAGCCATAAATCTTGTGTTCACTGAAATTGCGCCGGCCGGTGTCAGCATGTGTGGTTAATCATGGAACAGTCAGGAGTGTGTTTGTATGGGGTTATTTTTAGGGGTTATTTGCAATAGATCATCTTAACATAGAATCTTGTTCTCTTTCACACCATGAAGAGCGCTTATAGTAAGGTATATGGCCTTTTAATAAAACATGTAGAATATGCGGTTTTGAATACATTTGATAATAGGAAAAGGTTTGAGAAAGTAAACAAATAAATAAAGCCTTTACTGTATCCACTATTGTATACAAGTATTTATTAGTGAGGGCTGCCATGTTTTACTTCTCTCATTTTTCACATTAGATTCTGTCATGGCCTTATTGTAAGTTACAAGCGCTGCACCGCTTCATTTTCCTTGAAAGATAAGGAGCTTTTTATTATTCCAACTGTACAGATAGAAACTCACTCAGCATTAAATGTCACCTCCCATCGCAGGAGGTTGATCAACAGAAACCAAAATGGTAGATTCCACTGAAGTGTAATGGCATGAAATGTAGTAAATTAAAGGCTTTTATAAAGCAGTCCTTTAAATTTGTATTTTTTTAAATATAGAATGGAGGGGTCCCTTAATAAAATGATGCGTGTGCCTTTAAGAGCGCAGTGCAGTTGCAGCCTGTAGACAATGTTTAGCTGCATCCGCTGGGTGGTGATGCGTCGGGCGAGATGCGCTGCTCTGCCCAGGTTTTCCTGTTACGAGGTTTCCCTTTTACGCCAATTACCCTCATTTGTTTCTAGGGCGAAGGTTCATCTCTTACCTACTTATGGAGGTAAAGCAAAGAGCCAGGAACATCCACTTAGCGTTTCCGCTACATTACAGTGTGTTCTGCCGCAGAATGAGCGCGATACGTGTAAACACAGAGTCATGCATGGAAAGTGGGCACCATGATGGAAAAGGCAGCTAGAATCAGGTTTGGTTTCTCTGAAATGCAAAACTCACAGTATATATGAATATAACTGTATGGATATATACTGTATAAGTGTTGTGACTGGCTGCCACTTCCGGGGTCAATACCCTGCTGACCATCTCTGTAATGAAGTAGCTCAGGAGGCGTTATAGCTTTAAGGAGCTTTACTGAAAACTTGGTCAGCAGGTACAAACAAAAAGAATACAAAACAAAGCCTAGCTTCCTTGAAGCACTGACTAAACAGAAATAGCAGTTTCCTCACTACCATCAACTAATGCAAAAATAAAGTGTTCATGTACACAGGCCTGTACGTTTTCTGCTCCAAAAGTCTGTGGGCTTGCTGCAGCGTGCAGCGTGCAGCGTGCAGCGTGCAGCGTGCAGCGTGCAGCGTGCAGCGTGCAGCGTGCAGCGTGGTCTCTCCTGGCTCTCAGTCCAGACTGAACCCCCCTGCTGAGTGCTCAGTAGTCCTTTTAAAGGCAGAATGCAGCTGGGCTTAATTAGGCTGTTGCAGGAGGCTTAACTCTTTCACTCCCATGAGGAAAAAGGGCTCTGGTAAGTCTGCTACTTACATACGCCCCTTGTATGATTCTGTTACAGTGTATATATATATATATGTGTGGCTGTATATATATGTGTGTGGATATGTATAAACACACACACATACGCATCTTTCCCTCTGTACGACCCGCCCACAGTCTTCAAGTCACAAACGTTTTCTTAAAATCCACCCATTCAGGGAGGCTTCCCATCTTCCTCCTCAACTAAATCCATCATTTTATAGCAGGGGACCCGTTGGGGTGCGCATGTCTCCCCCATCAGTAATCCATCCAGCAGGCCCCTTGCTTCATGTTTTTATCCCCATCACCTGTTAGATTGTCAGCTCTTCTGAGCCCTCATATAACACTGTGTGTGTGGTCTTATTGTATCTACCTTCTAATGTAAGTAATGTCTATCCTTCTTATTGTACCACAGCGCTACGGAGTCTGCTCGCGCTCTAAAAATAGAATATAATATTTATATACAAATGTAATGAGAGAAAAAGTAGCTATGGCCCAATATTACAGCTATTAATGGGGTTCTGACATGCGCCTTAAATTCAGGTACATATGTAATACAAAAACACAAGTCAGAGGCGCTCATCAGAGAACAAATCAACCTTAACACATGTAACACGGTGCGCTATGATGGATGGAAGTCATTTATAAATACAAAGAAAAAACAAAAGGAAAATTCATCCTAAAAAAAGTGGTAAATATCTCATAAAATATAACTTTTAATTGTATGCATAAAAATGGTATCAAAAACATATTTCCATAGTATTGGCGCAAAGTAAAAATTGTCGCAAGGAATACAAGGTATATCAGCACCAAATGACAGGAGCCCAATGAAGAAAGTATAATGATGAAGTCCAAAATCCCTATATATTAATAAGGTGGTCCGATATTCCACAGCTATTTATATTTGCCCCAAAAAGATATAAAAATGGGCAAACCTTGATATCCAGTAATAATCTGATATAGGAGGTAAAAACGCCCTATATATTTACTTGATATCTTTGGGCCTCATTCAATTGCGATTTGGCCAATTGAATAGGGCTCTATATAAGCGCAGAGCGTATTACAGACGTGTTTAGTTGGTGAGACGTTGCTTTTGGATAGAAGATCAGAAACTAAACACTTCTATAATACGCTCTGTGCTTATATAGAGCCCGATGCAATTGGCCAAATCGCAATTGAATGAGGCCCTTGGTCTCCAATAGTAAGTAGACATTATATACACATTTCCTCTCCTAGGTATCCAGTAATCCCTCCTTATGTATTAGTATACTTGGTATCTAGGGGCCTCATTCAATTGCGATTTGGCCAGTTGAATAGGGCTCTAAATAAGCACAGAGCATATTTTTTTTAAAGACGTTTTCAGTTAGTGAAAACCTTGCTTTTGGATAGATGCTTACTAACGAAAAACTTCTGTAAAAAAAATATGTTATGTGGTTATTTAGACCCCTATTCAATTGGCCAAATCGCAATTGAATGAGGGCCTTGGTATCTAGGGGCCTCATTGAATTGTGATTCAGCCAATTGCGTCGGGCTCTATATAAGCACAGAGCGTATTACAGAAGTTTTTAGTTAGTGAAGACGTTGCTTTTGGATAGAAGATCAGAAACTAAACACTTCTGTAATACGCTCTGTGCTTATATAGAGCCCGACGCAATTGGCCGAATCGCAATTGAATGAGGCCCTAGGAGTCCAACAGCAGATTGGTATTCTTTCTCCTGTCATTTGGTGCTGATATCCTGTTTACCCTTGTGACACGTTTTACTTTGCGCCAATACTATGGAAATATGTTTTTGATACCATATTTATTCATACAATTACAAGTTATATTTTATGCGATATTTACCAGTACAGCGCACTTTTTTTAGGATGAATTTTCCTTCTGTTCTGACATTTATACCAGAAACCCAAAGATTTTGTATAAAGAAATGACCACATGGAGTTTCCAGTGAAATATTTCTCAGAGATGCGCCCGTCCCCATGAAATAAGAAATATATATATATACACAGTATTCCAGATATAATATCCAGAGAATCGCAATATTGCAGTAAGGACAGAGGACGAGCTTTCGAGAGGTTTCTCTCCCTTTATCCAGTAACTACACGGAAACAACACGGACAAGAACAGACGCAGCAACTAATGCTCGTCCAATAAGAAAAGTGTCGCCATGTGCTGCCTAACACCGACGATCTCTCTCTTTATATATATATATATATATCCACATATACACACATAAATGTCCATTTCATATATAAATCATATTACGTACACCTACATGTTACATACAACAATGTTATTTATACGTGTACATGAACAAACATGCAAATGCCTGGAATAATTTATTCATGAAGTTACATGAAGCGCATAATTAATATATATTATATGTACATGTGAATATTGGGGGTTTATTTGCATAACAATGACAGAGATTTCCTGCTGTATCCCGGATAACACGAGACCCGGATCCCTTTTTCTTTGAGTCCTGTTGTCCCCACACCCCTAGGGTGATATTTTCCATTAAACCCCCAATTCCCCCAGACTAGATCCAATGCCCCCCGATCTCAATCCTGTTTTAGTTGGGAATTAAAGTAAAATGATAGCAAAATTTTTAACGCAAACGCAGAGCAACTTCCCCAGTGTACTCCCAGTAACCGTGCGGACGCACTTGGTTTGTGCTACAGTCCCACTTATTATCCTTTAACCTTCATTATTAATGAGCTGGATTATAATTTTCTAGTTGAATGATTTCTGATTTTTAAAGTAGGGTTAATTGAATGAGTACAGCTGTCTGCAAATGGCAGCAAAAGTAATTAAAACCAATTCAAAACTGATTATGGATAAAAAAGAGATAAACGTGGTCATACTCCATACAGCTATAGAACCACTCGTCCCAAGCGCTGCCATCACATTCCCAGCACATTCCTTCTTTACATACAAACCCCAAGACATTGAAACCATCTTTTAGTATAACATTATTTTATAAATAGTCAGGACTTTAATCTGATCTCCCAAGACAACGCCAAGGAGCGTAGCGCACTAAGGACTCATAACGGGTTGCATTTACTTAAAATCCACTTCTGGCACAATATTTCTTTTAGAACGTTTAGCTCGGTGCCCGTCTCTTATTATGTTTCTGATTATACAATAAGAATTAGAGTCTCCCTTATATTAATATGGTTGTCTCATGCCTGGCATTTTTAGGTTGGTCTGTCCTTTAGGATAGAATCAGTCTGTTATTTTTAATCAGTAAGGCAGGTAAAACATGAGAGACTATATCTTGGGAGGATGCCATAGTAATGGGCAGTGGTTGGTCCTGGTGTCCTGTGAGACCTTATATGTTAGTTCTGAGGAGACTTGTAAAAGATGCCACTACTACTAGTGATAGTTATATGTAGGCTACTGGGGAACTTGTAAAATATTCTCTATGTAAATCAGCGTAAAACTAGATAAAAACCCACCATATTGTACTGGGATCCATTCTGAAAGTAAAGCCCCCGGCACCTGAAGGTGAGCTCCATCCCTTGTCTGTTTTTTGGTTCCAACTTTAAAAAAAAACACTTTTTACATACTTTAGAAACCCTAAAATATATAATGTGGACCTCAAGGAACAAAGGGCTAAATACACTGAGATGTGACTTCCAGCCTCTGAGAATCAAATCTCCCAGATAAATAGAAGAAGAACAGAGAACACATATGTAATATATATGTAATATGTCTAATATGTATTCCTCTTCTGAAATGTTGGGGGCATGGACAATGGTTCTCTGGGGCTATGATGGATGAGTCGCGTTAGCACAGATAACAGCCACCCCAGCTTTGCTCCTTGTGAGTATCTTAGGTAATTTGGCCCATCACCTCCCCCCAAACTTGAGAACACAACAGAATATCAGTGCATCGGGTCGCCATTATCATTTCATTTTGTAATGGCTTGAAGAAGGTCAGACACAATGACTCTTCTCAATGACTCTTCTCAATTTCATGTTCATGGCAATTGGCAACACACAGAGAAAAATCCCCTTGCATATGAAGCTGACGGGCGGTGGCGACCAATCATCACCATGTGGTGGTCACATCAGTTCAGATAGACCTAGATCACCCGTTATCATGTGGGGCAGCTGGTTACCTTCTAATGTCTAGGGACAGGAGGGTGAAACTCATGTGATACCCCGGGGTTCATCTACATTTTCAGTGATTTTTGGGAATTACTTTTTAAGTAAAGATAAACTTCTCAGTAATAAATGAATAACGATAGAGGTGTTTACAGTATTAGGGTGGGGACAAAGAGGGACGAGAAGGGCCTGAGGACTAGGAGATTAGTCTTAGGGTGGGGACAAAGAGGGACAAGAAGGACCTGAGGACTAGGAGATTAGTCTTAGGGTGGGGATAAAGAGGGACAAGAAGGTCCTGAGGACTAGGAGATAAGTCTTAGGGTGGGGACAAAGAGGGACAAGAAGGTCCTGAGGACTAGGAGATTAGTCTTAGGGTGGGGACAAAGAGGGACAAGAAGGACCTGAGGACTAGGAGATTAGTCTTAGGGTGGGGATAAAGAGGGACAAGAAGGACCTGAGGACTAGGAGATAAGTCTTAGGGTGGGAAAAAGAGGGACAAGAAGGACCTGAGGACTAGGAGATAAGTCTTAGGGAGGGGACAAAGAGGGACAAGAAGGGTCTGAGGACTAGGAGATAAGTCTTAGGGTGGGGACAAAGAGGGACAAGAAGGGCCTGAGGACTAGGAGATAAGTCTTAGGGAGGGGACAAGAAGGCCCTGAGGACTAGGAGATAAGTCTTAGGGAGGGGACAAAGAGGGACAAGAAGGAACTGAGGACTAGGAGATAAGTCTTAGGGTGGGGATAAAGAGGGACAAGAAGGCCCTGAGGACTAGGAGATAAGTCTTATGGTGGGGATAAAGAGGGACAAGAAGGGTCTGAGGACTAGAAGATAAGTCTTAGTGACCAGCATCTGTCCCGGGACCTGTTGTTGAGAACCACTGATCTAAATAAAGACATGGGGCAAATCCTCATCCATCTCCACAATTAATCCAATGAGTTTTATGGAGTTCCTGCAGAACCCTACTTGAGAATGTCCTACACACAAAGCAAGATGTTTAGTAAAAGATAAGACTTATTACGCACCTGCATGATACTGTAATCTCGATTTTGGTAGCTGGGACGCTGGAGTGCACTGGGTCAAAATCTCCAATGGAAGCCATGGTGCCCTGGTCCTCCTGCTCACAGGTCCACCTGCTGCTGCCAGTCTTGGAGGTCAGTTACTGGTGATCAGTTCCACTTACAAGTCAACTTATCTCAGGGCAGCAGCTGCACAGAGGACATTACCAGCTCCTCAAGATGCTGCAGGTCCATGAATGCTAGAAAAGGACAGACAGAAACCGATTGTGGTAAATACAGACAATCTGCGGCCACTGTAAGACACGGCGATCCCCTCCAACCCCAGGTGGGGGCACTTCTGTGGTAAACTGTGCAGCCTCATCAAAGTCCCCTCCACAGCCCCACCGCTCTCTCACATTTAACTGCTTCAGTGCCACATGGCACCAGAACACACAGCTTGGGAAAAAGCAGCTCCAGCAATTAGAGAATTGTAAGCTCCCACTCATATCTACAAGAAGAGATCCAATCATATCTACAAGAAGCGATCCAATCATATCTACAAGAAGAGATCCAATCATATCTACAAGAAGCGATCCAATCATATCTACAAGAAGCGATCCAATCATATCTACAAGAAGAGATCCAATCATATCTACAAGAAGAGATCATATTGAGATTATACATCTCAGCAACAAAGGCTTGGCATTCCTCCTTATCAGCGCAAGTACCCCTGAGATATATATACTTCAAAAATGTGGGCACTCAAATAATTCAATAATTATTTATATATATTTCAATGTTTATTTACATTTCTATATATATATATAAATAGTAAAATGCACCGTCCATATCTATATCTTTGACAGACATATATATAATTGCTTATAGGAAATGCTTACCAGATCTGCTAAAACTAGTGCCATACTGGGTTTCATTCCATGTGAAAGTACTGGTACTGGTTCTGGTTCTGGTACTGGTTCTGGTTCTGGTCTCCCTGACTTTATGATTTACATCTGTTGCTGTTTTTGTACATTCTCACTGGTTATATACAAATCCTAACATCCTACACTATAATTACATCCGTCTTCCTATAAATAAGGTTTTTATAGAAATGATAGTAAAAGTGTCTCCAAATAAATGATCCGAGATGGCATGATAAATATAATATAAAGAGATGAAGTTTGGGTGAGTTTACCTGGTAAGTTGCAGTGTGATGGCGGCTTCAAGGTGAGGCTTCCTCCTGTGCTCCTGGTGGATTTCTATACAATGAGAGCTTCCTCCCAGCTGTCATAAACATGCCATCCCCGGCTGGTGTGGACTTCCAGAGGGCGAATGCAATGTGCCCAGATCACTGTGGATCTAACAAAAAGGGACTATAATAGAGGGATGAGTTGGAACAAGAGCTTATGATGCATCACCAACAGGACCTCTAGTGGTCGGATTGGGAATGAGGCTACAAGATCCCCTGGGAAGGATGAATATGTAGCCCATCGGAGGTGACATTACCTATATTATTTGTATTAATATTACTATTAACTGTTACTTTAATTAATATTAGTATTTATTTATAGAACATATATAGGACACGCTCATAATGACACAAATAATATGATTTTACATCCTTACAATTTCTACATTACATTTACATAAAAAAATAAAAGGTCTATAGTGTAGAAAACGTCCGTGACGCGGCGCCTGGGAAGCTAATGTACATCCACAAGCTTGGCATTATTAACATAAAAGCAGATTAATAAACACAAATATGGGACCACGAACCAAGGAGACCATCACTCGCTTTGTAGCTACTTCTGTGGGCAATTTTTTCCTATATTTTTTCCCCCCCAATAATTATATGTTTTAGAAAGCTAGAAAAAGTCCAATCCACCTTATTTAGCTAATATTACCAGTTCTGGTTCTTTACACCAGGGATCCGTATTATTTTAATGGCCTGTTGCTATTTTCTTGCAAAAGATCAAGTTTTGTTAATTAAAATAAAATGAAATAAACTGATGCGTGGTCATTACAAAAACGTTACAGTGGCCCTCAGGTGGGCGTGTCCTTGTAAACTAATTCACTTCATGTTAAACCTGATGTGAGCAGTGGCAGTAGTAACTGCCAGATTTCCATCGTGCCGACGATAACTTCCTACTCACACAAAGTCTTATTCCTCTTCAAGAAGTTTATCTGTTGAAACCAAAATAGCAGATTCCACACCCGTATAATTGCATATGTTGATGTTTAGTCGTTCAGTCATGGCTGACACTCTGTGACCATATGGAGTCCAGCGTGCGAGGTACTTCTTGTGTCTCGTTGTGCTAATCCATAAGGTTTTCATGGCAAAGATACTGGAGTGGGTTGCTAGTTCATTCTCCAGTGGACTGCGATTTGCCTGACCTTTCTGCTATGACCTGCCCATCTTGATGACACTACATGGTGTAGCTCACAGCTTCATTGAGGTACACAAGCCCCTTCACCATGACAAGGTAGTGATCCAGAAGGGGATAATTGCAAATAACTGGCGATTAATTAGAGTATGTGCTTTTTTTTTATTCTAAAAACATTGCAATTTTTTGGGAAGCTCAACAAAGATTTTAACGATATGACCATATCTATTATCTTTATTATCTTTATTATCTTTATTATCATTATTATCATTATTATCTTTATTATCTTTATTATCATTATTATCATTATTAGCTCTAATATCATTATTATCTTTATTATTATTATTATTATTATTATCATTATTATCTCTAATATCATTATTATTATTATTATTATCTTTATGATCATTATTATCTTTATTATCATTATTATCTCGAATATCATTATTATTATTATCATTATTATCATTATTATCTTTATTATCGTTATTATCTTTATTATCATTAATATCATTATTATCTTTATTATCGTTATTATCATAATTATCTTTATTATTATTATTATTATTATTATTATTATTATTATCATTAATATCTCTAATATCATTATTATCATTATCTTTATTATCATTATTATCATTATTATTATTATTGTTATTATCATTATTATCATTATCGTAACAGAAGGACCTCAGTACATGGGTGTCAGAGCCAAAGGAGATCTGGGGGGTACCACATATAGTATAAAAATACCCCATTCTACTTCTCTACACATAAACACACACACTGGAAAATCTGGGGGGCTTTGGCCCCCTCACCCCCCCCCCCCCCCCCCACTTCCTACACCCATGTACATTGACAACATCTTGTTTTTGGAACTTTCTAGGCTCTCATTGTTTCCAAATTGGCTCCGAGCGTGGGGTAAAACTATCTGCAGCTGCCTATTTACTGCACAGCTTTAGTAGCAGGGCCTTGGGAAATTAGCTGCACAAACATTTGTATTTAATCATAATGAAGTGAAAAGTTGTTTATATTGATATTTACTACTTAAAGGGCCATTAACCTAACTGTAATTGCTCTTCATGGTGTGACTGAGCACATGATCTATTTTTTAATTACACTAACAGCTAACGATTCAAAGTTCTAAGTCGGTTTACATAAAAAAAATCTATCCTGTCTACTGGCTGTTGCATGAGGAATAGCATAAAGCTGAGAACACTGATTGATAGCAGGTTTTCCCTGGACTCAAGACTGCCTTTATCAGTTAACCCATAACTGACCTGTTTAGTGTTGTAAAAAATATCTCATACTTACCCCACATCCCACACCCACTCGCAGACAGACACCAAGAAAAGAGTCCTCTGGTTCATCATTATTAGAATTTATTATTAGGAAGAAATGTGGAGCAACAGCAAAACCCAACATGGCTGCTGCTGGTCCAGCTGGAAAACTGACTACTACCAGAAATATATCCACACACACACCTTTATATTCATTTACATAACAAATAAAATAATCCATTCTTGCAACATGGTACAACCCACTAGCAATAAATGAAAGTTTATTTACATATGATATCCAATAAGAATCTAACACATACTTTGGTGATATCTGTGCGCACATCTCTTTATATGATACACTTGTGCGCAGTACATAACACTTATTAGGCATTGAGAAAGTCCGATTATTATGTATAAAAATCTGTGTACTGTCTATACATGTACACGTGTACTGTCATACCTTAGATTGCAAGTCTGCAAGTTTCTATCCTAAGTACTTTGGGAATTCACCATGGACATTGGATCCGAGGCTCACTGACAGCGCCGTCCTTCCTTTGCTAAATGTTAATCTGTATTTATCTTTGTCTGAACCTAATTTATGTACAGCGCTACGGAATATGTCGGCGCGTTATAAATAAACTATAATAATAATATACATGAAATTGCCAAGTCATGGGTCATTAGGTATTTGATACCTAATGCCTTACAATGGAAAATTACTGGTTTCACAGCCTCTATCCCAGACAAATATCACACTAACTGAAAATAGAGCTAATTGCATATATATGTAAGAATATTTGTATAATTTTCTGCAACTCTAGGTGACTCCAGCATCCCATGCACAGATAGATGTGGTAAGGGTTAACCTTTCTTTTTTCTTTTGCTCACTACACAGAGCTGTAGGTGCGGGTCTGGCTGGGGGCA
>JAPZIH010000692.1:340350-347850 GCA_027410445.1 Discoglossus pictus | reverse complement strand
ACAAAGAGGAACAAAGAGGAACAAAGAGGAACAAAGAGGAACCCAGAGGGAAAAAGAGGAAGACAGAGGGACAAAGAGGGCCAAAGAGGGCCAAAGAGGAACAAAGAGGGACAAAGAGGAACACAGATGGACAAAGAGGAACAAAGAGGGACAAAGAGGGACAAAGAGGAACACAAAGGGACAAAGAGGAAAACAGAGGAACAAAGAGGGCCAAAGAGGGCCAAAGAGGGCCAAAGAGGAACAAAGAGGAAAACAGAGGGACAAAGAGGAACAAAGAGGGACAAAGAGGGACAAAGAGGAATAAAGAGGGACAAAGAGGAACAAAGAGGAACACAGAGGAACAAAGAGGAACACAGAGGGACAAAGAGGGCCAAAGAGGAACAAAGAGGAACAAAGAGGGACAAAGAGGAACACAGAGGGACAAAGAGGAACAAAGAGGGACAAAGAGGAACACAGAGGGACAAAGAGGAACAAAGAGGGACAAAGAGGAACAAAGAGGGACAAAGAGGAACAAAGAGGGACAAAGAGGAACACAGAGGGACAAAGAGGAACAAAGAGGAACAAAGAGGGCCAAAGAGGGCCAAAGAGGAACAAAGAGGGACAAAGAGGAACAAAGAGGAACACAGAGGAACAAAGAGGAACACAGAGGGACAAAGAGGGCCAAAGAGGAACAAAGAGGAACAAAGAGGAACAAAGAGGGACAAAGAGGAACAAAGAGGGCCAAAGAGGAACAAAGAGGAACAAAGAGGGCCAAAGAGGAATAAAGAGGAACAAAGAGGGCCAAAGAGGAACACAGAGGGACAAAGAGGAACAAAGAGGAACAAAGAGGGAAAAAGAGGAACAAAGAGGAACAAAAAAAGGAACACAGAGGAACAAAGATGAACAAAGAGGGACAAAGAGGAACAAAGAGGGACAAAGAGGAACAAAGAGGAACAAAGAGGGAAAAAGAGGGACAAAGAGGAACAAAGAGGAACACAGAGGGACAAAGAGGAACAAAGAGGGCCAAAGAGGGCCAAAGAGGAATAAAGAGGAACAAATAGGGACAAAGAGGAACACAGAGGGACAAAGAGGAACAAAGAGGGCCAAAGAGGAACAAAGAGGAACAAAGAAGGACAAAGAGGAACACAGAGGGACAAAGAGGAACAAAGAGGAACAAAGAGGGAAAAAGAGGAACAAAGAGGAACAAAGAGGGACAAAGAGGGACAAAGAGGAACAAAGAGGAACAAAGATGAACAAAGAGGAACCCAGAGGGAAAAAGAGGAAGACAGAGGAACAAAGAGGAACACAGAGGGACAAAGATGAACAAAGAGGGACAAAGAGGAACAAAGAGGGACAAAGAGGAACAAAGAGGAACAGAGGGGAAAAGAGGAACAAAGAGGAACAAAGAGGAACCCAGAGGGAAAAAGAGGAAGACAGAGGAACAAAGAGGAACACAGAGGGACAAAGAGGAACAAAGAGGGACAAAGAGGGACAAAGAGGAACACAGAGGGACAAAGAGGAACAAAGAGGGACAAAGAGGGACAAAGAGGAACAAAGAGGGACAAAGAGGAACAAAGAGGAACAAAGAGGGACAAAGAGGAACAGAGGGACAAAGAGGAACAAAGAGGAACAAAGAGGAACAAAGAGGAACCCAGAGGGAAAAAGAGGAAGACAGAGGAACACAGAGGAACACAGAGGGACAAAGAGGAACAAAGAGGGACAAAGAGGGACAAAGAGGAACACAGAGGGACAAAGAGGAACAAAGAGGGACAAAGAGGAACAAAGAGGGACAAAGAGGAACAAAGAGGAACACAGAGGAACAAAGAGGGCCAAAGAGGAACAAAGAGGAACAAAGAGGGACAAAGAGGAACAAAGAGGAACAAAGAGGGACAAAGAGGGACAAAGAGGAACACAGAGGGACAAAGAGGAACAAAGAGGGCCAAATTGGGCCAAAGAGGAACAAAGAGGAACAAAGAGGGACAAAGAGGAACACAGAGGGACAAAGAGGAACAAAGAGGCCCAAAGAGGGCCAAAAAAGGAACAAAGAGGAACAAAGAGGGACATAGAGGAATACAGAGGGACAAAGAGGATCAAAGAGGGACAAAGAGGGACAAAGAGGAACACAGAGGGACAAAGAGGAACAAAGAGGGACAAAGAGGGACAAAGAGGAACACAGAGGGACAAAGAGGAACAAAGAGGGACAAAGAGGGACAAAGAGGAACAAAGAGGGCCAAAGAGGGCCAAAGAGGAACAAAGAGGAACAAAGAGGGACAAAGAGGAACACAGAGGGACAAAGAGGAACAAAGAGGAACAAAGAGGGAAAAAGAGGAACAAAGAGGGAAAAAGAGGAACACAGAGGGACAAAGAGGAACCCAGAGGGAAAAAGAGGAAGACAGAGGAACAAAGAGGAACACAGAGGGACAAAGAGGAACAAAGAGGGACAAAGAGGGACAAAGAGGAACACAGAGGGACAAAGAGGAACAAAGAGGGACAAAGAGGGACAAAGAGGAACAAAGAGGGACAAAGAGGAACAAAGAGGAACAAAGAGGGACAAAGAGGAACAGAGGGACAAAGAGGAACAAAGAGGAACAAAGAGGAACAAAGAGGAACCCAGAGGGAAAAAGAGGAAGACAGAGGAACAAAGAGGAACACAGAGGGACAAAGAGGAACAAAGAGGGACAAAGAGGGACAAAGAGGAACACAGAGGGACAAAGAGGAACAAAGAGGGACAAAGAGGGACAAAGAGGAACAAAGAGGGACAAAGAGGAACAAAGAGGAACACAGAGGAACAAAGAGGGCCAAAGAGGAACAAAGAGGAACAAAGAGGGACAAAGAGGAACACAGAGGGACAAAGAGGAACAAAGAGGGCCAAATTGGGCCAAAGAGGAACAAAGAGGAACAAAGAGGGACAAAGAGGAACACAGAGGGACAAAGAGGAACAAAGAGGCCCAAAGAGGGCCAAAAAAGGAACAAAGAGGAACAAAGAGGGACATAGAGGAACAAAGAGGGACAAAGAGGGCCAAAGAGGGACAAAGAGGGACAAAGAGGAACACAGAGGGACAAAGAGGAACAAAGAGGGACAAAGAGGGACAAAGAGGAACACAGAGGGACAAAGAGGAACAAAGAGGGCCAAAGAGGGCCAAAGAGGAACAAAGAGGAACAAAGAGGGACAAAGAGGAACACAGAGGGACAAAGAGGAACAAAGAGGAACAAAGAGGGAAAAAGAGGAACAAAGAGGGAAAAAGAGGAACACAGAGGGACAAAGAGGAACAAAGAGGGCCAAAGAGGGCCAAAGAGGAACAAAGAGGAACAAAGAGGGACAAAGAGGAACACAAAGGGACAAAGAGGAACAAAGAGGGCCAAAGAGGGCCAAAGAGGAACAAAGAGGAACAAAGAGGGATAAAGAGGAACACAGAGGGACAAAGAGGAACAAAGAGGAACAAAGAGGGAAAAAGAGGAACAAAGAGGAACAAAGAGGGAAAAAGAGGAACAAAGAGGAACAAAGAGGGACAAAGAGGAACAAAGAGGGACAAAGAGGTACAGAGAGGGACAAAGAGGAACAAAGAGGAACACAGAGGGACAAAGAGAAACAAAGAGGGACGAAGAGGAACAAAGAGGGACAAAGAGGAACAAAGAGGAACAAAGAGGGACAAAGAGGAACAGAGGGACAAAGAAGAACACAGAGGGACAAAGAGGAACAAAGAGGGACAAAGAGGGACAAAGAGGAACAAAGAGGAACAAAGAGGAACCCAGAGGGAAAAAGAGGAAGACAGAGGAACAAAGAGGAACACAGAGGGACAAAGAGGAACAAAGAGGGACAAAGAGGGACAAAGAGGAACACAGAGGGACAAAGAGGAACAAAGAGGGCCAAAGAGGGCCAAAGAGGAACAAAGAGGAACAAAGAGGGACAAAGAGGAACACAGAGGGACAAAGAGGGACAAAGAGGGACAAAGAGGGCCAAAGAGGAACAAAAAGGAACAAAGAGGGACAAAGAGGAACACAGAGGGACAAAGAGGAACAAAGAGGAACAAAGAGGGAAAAAGAGGAACAAAGAGGAACAAAGAGGAACAAAGAGGGAAAAAGAGGAACAAAGAGGAACAAAGAGGGACAACGAGGAACAAAGAGGGACAAAGAGGATCAGAGAGGGACAAAGAGGAACAAAGAGGAACACAGAGGGACAAAGAGGAACAAAGAGGGACGAAGAGGAACAAAGAGGGACAAAGAGGAACAAAGAGGAACAAAGAGGGACAAAGAGGAACAGAGGGACAAAGAAGAACACAGAGGGACAAAGAGGAACAAAGAGGGACAAAGAGGGACAAAGAGGGACAAAGAGGAACAAAGAGGAACAAAGAGGAACCCAGAGGGAAAAAGAGGAAGACAGAGGAACAAAGAGGAACACAGAGGGACAAAGAGGAACAAAGAGGGACAAAGAGGGACAAAGAGGGACAAAGAGGAAAAAAGAGGGACAGAGAGGGACAGAGAGGGACAAAAAACGGAGAAAGAGGAACAAAGAGGAACACAGAAGGACAAAGAGGAACAAAGAGGGACAAAGAGGAACACAGAGGGACAAAGAGGAACAAAGAGGAACACAGAGGGACAAAGAGGAACAAAGAGGGACAAAGAGGGACAGAGAGGGACAGAGAGGGACAAAGGGGGACAAAGAGGGACAAAGAGGAACACAGAGGGACAGAGAGGAACACAGAGGGACAAAGAGGAACACAGAGGAACAAAGAGAGGGACAAAGAGGAACAAAGAGGGACAGAGAGGGACAAAGAGAGACAAAGAGGAACAAAGATGGACAAAGAGGAACAAAGAGGAAAAAAGAGGGACAAAGAGGGACAAAGAGGGACAAAGAGGGACAGAGAGGAACACAGAGGGACAAAGAGGAACACAGAGGGACAAAGAGGAACACAGAGGAACAAAGAGAGGGACAAAGATGGACAAAGAGGAACAAAGAGGAACAAAGAGGGACAGAGAGGGACAAAGAGAGACAAAGAGGAACAAAGATGGACAGAGAGGGACAAAGAGAGACAAAGAGGAACAAAGATGGACAAAGAGGAACAAAGAGGAAAAAAGAGGGACAGAGAGGGACAAAGAGGGACAAAGAGGGACAGAGAGGAACACAGAGGGACAAAGAGAAACACAGAGGGACAAAGAGGAACACAGAGGAACAAAGAGAGGGACAAAGAGGGACAAAGAGGAACAAAGAGGAACAAAGAGGGACAGAGAGGGACAAAGAGAGACAAAGAGGAACAAAGATGGACAAAGAGGAACAAAGAGGAAAAAAGAGGGACAAGGAGGAACAAAGAGGGACAAAGAGGGACAAAGAGGAACTAAAAGGTACAAAGAGGGACAAAGAGGGACAAAGAGGGACAAAGAGGAAAAAAGAAGACAGAAAGTGACCGAGAGGGAAAAAGAGGGACAAAGAGGGATAAAGGGGGACAAAGAGGAACAAAGGTGGACAAAGTGGAACAAAGAGGGACAAAGAGGGACAAAGAGGAACAGAGGGACAAAGAGGGACACAGAGGGACAAAGAGGGACAAAGGGGAACAAAGAGGGACAAGGAAGTACAAAGAGCAAAAAGAGGGACAAAGAGGAACAAAGAGGAACAAAGAGGAACAAAGAGGGACAAAGAGAAACAAAGAGGGACAGAGAGGGACAGAGAGGGACAAAGAGGGACAAAGAGGAACAAAGGGGGACAAAGAGGGACAAAGAGGGACAAAGAGGATTAAAGAGGGACAAAGAAGGACAAAGAGGAAAAAAGAGGGACAAAGAGGAACAAAGAGGGACAAAGAGGGACAAAGAGGAACAGAGGGACAAAGAGGAACACAGAGGTACAAAGACGAACAAAGAGGAACAAAGAGGGACAAAGAGGGACAAAGAGGAACAAAGAGGAACACAGAGGGACAAAGAGGGACAAAGAGTGACAAAGAGGGACAAAGAGGAACAAAGAGGAACAAAGAGGGAAAAAGAGGAACAAAGAGGAACACAGAGGGACAAAGAGGAACAAAGAGGGACAAAGAGGAACAAAGAGGGACAAAGAGGAACAAAGAGGGACAAAGAGGGACAAAGAGGAACAAAGAGGAACACAGAGGGACAAAGAGGAACAAAGAGGGACGAAGAGGAACAAAGAGGAACACAGAGGGACAAAGAGGAACAAAGAGGAACACAGAGGGACAAAGAAGAACACAGAGGAACAAAGAGAGGGACAAAGAGGAACATAGATGGACAAAGAGGAACAAAGAGGGACAAAGAGGAACAAAGAAGGACAAAGAGGGACAAAGAGGAACAAAAAAGGAAAAAGAGGAACAAAGAGGGATAAAGAGGAACAAAAAGGGACAAAGAGGGACAAAGAGGGATAAAGAGGGACAAAGAGGGACAAATACGGACAAAGAGGGACAAAGAGGAACAAAGAGGAACAAAGAAGGACAGAGAGGGACAAAGAGGAACAAAGAGGGACAAAGAGGGACAAAAAGGAACAAAGAGGGACAAAGTGGGACCAAGAGGAACAAAGAGGAATAAAGAGGGACAAAGAGGGACAAAGAGGAACAAAGAGGGACAAAGAGAGACAAAGAGGAACAAAGATGGACAAAGAGGAACAAAGAGGAACAAAGAGGGACAAGGAGGAACAAAGAAGGACAGAGAGGGACAAAGAGGAACAAAGAGGGACAAAGAGGGACAAAAAGGAACAAAGAGGAACAAAGTGGGACCAAGAGGAACAAAGAGGAATAAAGAGGGACAAAGAGGGACAAAGAGGAACAAAGAGGGACAAAGAGAGACAAAGAGGAACAAAGAGGGACAAGGAGGAACAAAGAGGAACAAAGAGGGACAAAGAGGGACAAAGAGGGACAAAGAGGAACACAGAGAGACAAAGAGGGAGATAGAGGAACAAAGAGGGACAAAGAGGGACAAAGAGGAACAAAGAGGAACAAAGAGGGACAAAGAGGAACACAGAGAGACAAAGAGGGACAAAGAGGGACAAAGAGGAACAAAGAGGAACACAGAGGGACAAAGAGGGACAAAGAGGGAGGGGGGCTTCTGTTCCTCTTTTGCTCACCATAAGCTACATTTTTCTGTTGTATATATATATATATATACACGATAGATAGATAGATACATAGATAGATAGAGAGATAGATAGATAGATAGATAGATAGATAGATAGATAGAGAGAGGGATAGATAGATAGATAGATAGATAGATAGATAGATAGATAGATAGATAGATAGATAGATAGAGGGATAGACAGATAGACAGATAGATAGATAGATAGATAGATAGATCTATTCATATACAGTCAGGTCCATAAATATTGGGACATGGACATAATTCTAACCTTTTTGGCTCTATACACCACCACAATGGATTTGAAATGAAACGAACAAGATGTGCTTTAACTGCAGACTTTCAGCTTTAATTTGAGGGTATTTACATCCAAATCAGGTGAACGGTGTAGGAATTACAACAGTTTGTATATGTGCCTCCCATGGGACAGATTAACATAAAACAAACTTTCACTTT
>JAPZIH010000692.1:285350-332850 GCA_027410445.1 Discoglossus pictus | reverse complement strand
CATGTGGAGATCCAGCACCCCAGACAGCTTAGCGTTCTTTTTAAACCCTGAACCGATGGATTTAATGTTTATTTTATAAACTCACATCTATTTTCGCACAGATATTAATGGCGCCGCGCCATACCAGTAACAATCTGGGTTCTTCTTAAAGAGCATTAATAATAGATTAGTATTTTGTCCTAGTCGTGTTGCTGTTGGTTCGTCAATCCTTTATGTGCGGCTCCATGTGCTGATTCATAGCTGCGAGTGCTGGATGAGGAGGGAGATGTAGCTGTTCAGGGACATTGTTTTTCCACAAGCAAACGGTGATATTTATTAGCCAATCAGAGCAGCCAATAGGCTAGTAACCTAAGGCCACGCCGACTACTCTTAAGTCACATCTGTACAAGATGGCAGCTTCCACAGGAGTATACAGTGAGAATGGGGACGGCCCATCATTCTGGGGGCTCTAATCACAATTAGATGGAGGAGAATAAAATGAATGAACCTATTTGAGACATTTGTGTAAAACAATAAATGCCGTAATTATCTTCTGGGCCTCACCGGCACCCAGCTGCGGCTTCGTAACACGATGGCGATTCGCGCTTTGTCTTTACGGGAATACTTTGTATTATTTATCTATCTGGAGGCCTCCAATGTACGACATTATTCTCTTACACTGAAATCTGTCTCCTAAAGCTAAGAGAAGCTGCCAAGCTCGAGATCAAAGCCCTATGTCCTTTTAAGCTCTAGAAGATCACACGGCATTGTAAATGTCTTTGGAAAGTCAAGGACTTTATTTACACTACGGGAAGCGCCGATACCCATCAGACATCAAATGGCCACATCTTGCTTCCTCTAAGATGTACAAACTTTACTCAGAAACTTGTAGCAAATAACCCGGGAGGGGGGGGGGGTAGATGGCGCTGTGCGTATGAAGATCTCCTGATCATAAGGAGCCCCACAAAGGACCCCAAACCTCCACAGGACCATCTCGTGAGCACAAACGCTGCAAAGTATTGTAGGAGAATGGCTCCTCAAGGTGGGGTGGGTATTCCTTCCTAGCGTCTTGCCTCTAACACCTTGTTCTGTCACCTTGCTCGGGTATAGAAGGTACTAACATCTTATAGGAGGAGAAGACGTTATCTTGCGTATCTGGGTTGGTAATGATATAAACATAATTGCATTTTAAGAAGTGAAATGGTTAATGATAATTGTTGTATCTGTGTTCCAGCTGAAGATAAAGATGGCGGTACGCCTACTATTGGCCATTAATCACCGCCATCGTCTCAAGGCCTATTATGGGCACCATGGTCTAGGTGTTGGCGTTTGGTTGGGTGGTGTTTCGTGTCCACCTTTACCATTGTTGTTGTTCTTTCCATCCTTATCTAGGGCACTTGTATTGATAATGATTGCGCCTCAAGCCGGACTAACCTTGACCACACGAGTAACATTTGGGAGCATCTGGGGAGGTTTTCCTCCGTCTTTCTTGGACAATTTCCTGGTTAAGTGAACTTGGTCAGAAGATTCTCATTTACTTTATTTGGATTGTTTTTTTCTTTTGATTGTGCTCTATAATCACCAGTGGTGTCCGCCATTTTGTATCTTGTATTGTGCGTACTGTATTATCAGTTTTCCAACCATTCGGATTTACTGTCCACATAACTCACATATATTGTTTTCTTGGCCTGGTATCTTAAGGTTGCACAAACAGAACACGCCATGACCTGAGTAATTTACTAATTAACAAATACGGAAACCTCGGAACCGCGACGTTTATTTGAGACTGGAAAATATCTCAAGTTTTCAGTTGACTTACAGGATGATACACGTCTTAAACCGGTCAGGAGATTTTTTTTTTTACCAATCATTTTTTTACGTTCCACAGCCACTAAGGATTCTGGGCAGTAATATGCAAATGAGGCTCAAACCGGTCTGAATCGCATATCTCACAGCAGTTGGCCAATATAATAAAATGTCGTCCTGACCGGCAGATAAGTGTGACAAGTATTTCTGTCAATAAAGTTATTTGTCTT
Organism: Discoglossus pictus; assembly: GCA_027410445.1. Taxonomy (NCBI): domain Eukaryota; kingdom Metazoa; phylum Chordata; class Amphibia; order Anura; family Alytidae; genus Discoglossus; species Discoglossus pictus. The sequence continues at coordinate 330,835 of JAPZIH010000692.1, read as the reverse complement.
TCTCCTATAAGAAGTTGAATGTTCCCCTTTATTCCGCATCGCAACCCGTAGCAGAATATTTATGGAGAGCGATGTATTGGAGAGCGATGTATTGGAGAGCGATGCATTGGAGAGCGATGTATTGGAGAGCGATGCATTGGAGAGCGATGTATTGGAGAGCGATGTATTGGAGAGCGATGTATTGGAGAGGGACGTATTGGAGAGCGATGTATTGGAGAGCAATGTATTGGAGAGGGATGTATTGGAGAGCGATGTATTGGAGAGCGATGTATTGGAGAGCAATGTATTGGAGAGGGATGTATTGGAGAGGGATGTATTGGAGAGCGATGTATTGGAGAGCAATGTATTGGAGAGGGACGTATTGGAGAGCGATGTATTGGAGAGCGATGTATTGGAGAGCAATGTATTGGAGAGGGATGTATTGGAGAGCGATGTATTGGAGAGCGATGTATTGGAGAGCAATGTATTGGAGAGGGACGTATTGGAGAGCGATGTATTGGAGAGCGAAGTATTGGAGAGCAATGTATTGGAGAGGGATGTATTGGAGAGCGATGTTTTGGAGAGCGATGTATTGGAGAGGGATGTATTGGAGAGCGGTGTATTGGAGAGCGATGTATTGGAGAGTGACGTATTGGAGAGCGATGTATTGGAGAGCAATGTATTGGAGAGGGATGCATTGGAGAGCGATGTATTGGAGAGCGATGTATTGGAGAGCAATGTATTGGAGAGGGATGTATTGGAGAGGGATGTATTGGAGAGCGATGTATTGGAGAGCAATGTATTGGAGAGGGACGTATTGGAGAGCGATGTATTGGAGAGCGATGTATTGGAGAGCAATGTATTGGAGAGGGATGTATTGGAGAGCGATGTATTGGAGAGCGATGTATTGGAGAGCAATGTATTGGAGAGGGACGTATTGGAGAGCGATGTATTGGAGAGCGAAGTATTGGAGAGCGATGTATTGGAGAGTGACGTATTGGAGAGCGATGTATTGGAGAGCGAAGTATTGGAGAGAGATGTATTGGAGAGCGATGTATTGGAGAGCGAAGTATTGGAGAGCGATGTATTGGAGAGCGATATATTGGAGAGGGATGTATTGGAGAGCGATGTATTGGAGAGCGATGTATTGGAGAGAGATGTATTGGAGAGCGATGTATTGGAGAGCGATGTATTGGAGAGCGATGTATTGGAGAGTGATGTATTGGAGAGGGACGTATTGGAGAGCGATGTATTGGAGAGCGATGTATTGGAGAGCAATGTATTGGAGAGGGATGTATTGGAGAGCGATGTATTGGAGAGGGATGTATTGGAGAGCGATGTATTGGAGAGCGATGTATTGGAGAGCGATGTATTGGAGAGCGATGTATTGGAGAGGGACGTATTGGAGAGCGATGTATTGGAGAGCGAAGTATTGGAGAGCGATGTATTGGAGAGCGATGTATTGGAGAGTGACGTATTGGAGAGCGATGTATTGGAGAGCGAAGTATTGGAGAGAGATGTATTGGAGAGCGATGTATTGGAGAGCGAAGTATTGGAGAGCGAAGTATTGGAGAGCGATGTATTGGAGAGCGATGTATTGGAGAGCGATGTATTGGAGAGAGATGTATTGGAGAGCGATGTATTGGAGAGCGATGTATTGGAGAGCGATGTATTGGAGAGCGACGTATTGGAGAGCGACGTATTGGAGAGCGACGTATTGGAGAGCGACGTATTGGAGAGCGACGTATTGGAGAGCGATGTATTGGAGAGCGATGTATTGGAGAGCGATGTATTGGAGAGCGATGTATTGGAGAGCGATGTATTGGAGAGCGATGTATTGGAGAGCGATGTATTGGAGAGCGATGTATTGCAGAGCGATGTATTGGAGAGGGATGTATTGGAGAGGGATGTATTGGAGAGCGATGTATTGGAGAGGGATGTATTGGAGAGCGATGTATTGGAGAGGGATGTATTGGAGAGTGATGTATTGGAGAGCGATGTATTGGAGAGCGATGTATTGGAGAGCGATGTATTGGAGAGGGATGTATTGGAGAGCGATGTATTGGAGAGCGATGTATTGGAGAGGGATGTATTGGAGAGCGATGTATTGGAGAGCGATGTATTGGAGAGCGATGTATATTTATGGAGCGCGATGTATTGGAGAGGGATGTATTGGAGAGCGATGTATTGGAGAGCGATGTATTGGAGAGCGATGTATTGGAGAGCGATGTATTGGAGAGGGATGTATTGTAGAGCGATGTATTGGAGAGCGATGTATTGGAGAGTGATGTATTGTAGAGCGATGTATTGGAGAGCGATGTATTGGAGAGCGATGTATTGGAGAGGGATGTATTGGAGAGCGATGTATTGGAGAGTGATGTATTGGAGAGGGATGTATATTTATGGAGTGCGATGTATTGGAGAGCGATGTATATTTATGGAGAGCGGTGTATTGGAGAGCGATGTATTGGAGAGCGATGTATTGGAGAGCGATGTATATTTATGGAGAGCGATGTATTGGAGAGTGATGTATTGGAGAGCGATGTATATTTATGGAGTGCGATGTATTGGAGAGCGATGTATATTTATGGAGAGCGGTGTATTGGAGAGCGATGTATTGGAGAGCGATGTATTGGAGAGCGATGTATTGGAGAGCAATGTATTGGAGAGGGATGTATTGGAGAGGGATGTATTGGAGAGCGATGTATTGGAGAGCGATGTATTGGAGAGCAATGTATTGCAGAGCGATGTATTGGAGAGCGATGTATTGGAGAGCGATGTATTGGAGAGCGATGTATTGGAGAGTGACGTATTGGAGAGCGATGTATTGGAGAGCAATGTATTGGAGAGGGATGTATTGGAGAGCGATGTATTGGAGAGCGATGTATTGGAGAGCAATGTATTGGAGAGGGATTTATTGGAGAGGGATGTATTGGAGAGCAATGTATTGGAGAGCAATGTATTGGAGAGGGACGTATTGGAGAGCGATGTATTGGAGAGCGATGTATTGGAGAGCAATGTATTGGAGAGGGATGTATTGGAGAGCGATGTATTGGAGAGCGATGTATTGGACAGCAATGTATTGGAGAGGGACGTATTGGAGAGCGATGTATTGGAGAGCGAAGTATTGGAGAGCAATGTATTGGAGAGGGATGTATTGGAGAGCGATGTTTTGGAGAGCGATGTATTGGAGAGGGATGTATTGGAGAGCGGTGTATTGGAGAGCGATGTATTGGAGAGTGACGTATTGGAGAGCGATGTATTGGAGAGCAATGTATTGGAGAGGGATGTATTGGAGAGCGATGTATTGGAGAGCGATGTATTGGAGAGCAATGTATTGGAGAGGGATGTATTGGAGAGGGATGTATTGGAGAGCGATGTATTGGAGAGCAATGTATTGGAGAGGGACGTATTGGAGAGGGACGTATTGGAGAGCGATGTATTGGAGAGCGATGTATTGGAGAGGGATGTATTGGAGAGCGATGTATTGGAGAGCGATGTATTGGAGAGCAATGTATTGGAGAGGGACGTATTGGAGAGCGATGTATTGGAGAGCGAAGTTTGGAGAGCGATGTATTGGAGAGTGACGTATTGGAGAGCGATGTATTGGAGAGCGAAGTATTGGAGAGAGATGTATTGGAGAGCGATGTATTGGAGAGCGAAGTATTGGAGAGCGATGTATTGGAGAGCGATATATTGGAGAGCGATGTATTGGAGAGCGATGTATTGGAGAGCGATGTATTGGAGAGAGATGTATTGGAGAGCGATGTATTGGAGAGCGATGTATTGGAGAGCGATGTATTGGAGAGGGATGTATTGGAGAGGGACGTATTGGAGAGCGATGTATTGGAGAGCGATGTATTGGAGAGCGATGTATTGGAGAGGGATGTATTGGAGAGCGATGTATTGGAGAGCGATGTATTGGAGAGAGATGTATTGGAGAGCGATGTATTGGAGAGCGATGTATTGGAGAGCGATGTATTGGAGAGCGATGTATTGGAGAGCGATGTATTGGAGAGCGATGCATTGGAGAGCGATGTATTGGAGAGCGATGCATTGGAGAGCGATGTATTGGAGAGCGATGTATTGGAGAGCGATGTATTGGAGAGCGATGTATTGGAGAGTGACGTATTGGAGAGCGATGCATTGGAGAGCAATGTATTGGAGAGGGATGTATTGGAGAGCGATGTATTGGAGAGCGATGTATTGGAGAGCAATGTATTGGAGAGGGATGTATTGGAGAGGGATGTATTGGAGAGCGATGTATTGGAGAGCAATGTATTGGAGAGGGACGTATTGGAGAGCGATGTATTGGAGAGCGATGTATTGGAGAGCAATGTATTGGAGAGGGATGTATTGGAGAGCGATGTATTGGAGAGCGATGTATTGGACAGCAATGTATTGGAGAGGGACGTATTGGAGAGCGATGTATTGGAGAGCGAAGTATTGGAGAGCAATGTATTGGAGAGGGATGTATTGGAGAGCGATGTTTTGGAGAGCGATGTATTGGAGAGGGATGTATTGGAGAGCGGTGTATTGGAGAGCGATGTATTGGAGAGTGACGTATTGGAGAGCGATGTATTGGAGAGCAATGTATTGGAGAGGGATGTATTGGAGAGCGATGTATTGGAGAGCGATGTATTGGAGAGCAATGTATTGGAGAGGGATGTATTGGAGAGGGATGTATTGGAGAGCGATGTATTGGAGAGCAATGTATTGGAGAGGGACGTATTGGAGAGCGATGTATTGGAGAGCGATGTATTGGAGAGCAATGTATTGGAGAGGGATGTATTGGAGAGCGATGTATTGGAGAGCGATGTATTGGAGAGCAATGTATTGGAGAGGGACGTATTGGAGAGCGATGTATTGGAGAGCGAAGTTTGGAGAGCGATGTATTGGAGAGTGACGTATTGGAGAGCGATGTATTGGAGAGCGAAGTATTGGAGAGAGATGTATTGGAGAGCGATGTATTGGAGAGCGAAGTATTGGAGAGCGATGTATTGGAGAGCGATATATTGGAGAGCGATGTATTGGAGAGCGATGTATTGGAGAGAGATGTATTGGAGAGCGATGTATTGGAGAGCGATGTATTGGAGAGCGATGTATTGGAGAGGGATGTATTGGAGAGGGACGTATTGGAGAGCGATGTATTGGAGAGCGATGTATTGGAGAGCGATGTATTGGAGAGGGATGTATTGGAGAGCGATGTATTGGAGAGCGATGTATTGGAGAGAGATGTATTGGAGAGCGATGTATTGGAGAGCGATGTATTGGAGAGCGATGTATTGGAGAGTGATGTATTGGAGAGGGACGTATTGGAGAGCGATGTATTGGAGAGCGATGTATTGGAGAGCAATGTATTGGAGAGGGATGTATTGGAGAGCGATGTATTGGAGAGGGATGTATTGGAGAGCGATGTATTGGAGAGCGATGTATTGGAGAGCGATGTATTGGAGAGGGACGTATTGGAGAGCGATGTATTGGAGAGCGAAGTATTGGAGAGCGATGTATTGGAGAGCGATGTATTGGAGAGTGACGTATTGGAGAGCGATGTATTGGAGAGCGAAGTATTGGAGAGAGATGTATTGGAGAGCGATGTATTGGAGAGCGAAGTATTGGAGAGCGATGTATTGGAGAGCGATGTATTGGAGAGCGATGTATTGGAGAGGGATGTATTGTAGAGCGATGTATTGGAGAGCGATGTATTGGAGAGTGATGTATTGTAGAGCGATGTATTGGAGAGCGATGTATTGGAGAGCGATGTATTGGAGAGGGATGTATTGGAGAGCGATGTATTGGAGAGTGATGTATTGGAGAGGGATGTATATTTATGGAGTGCGATGTATTGGAGAGCGATGTATATTTATGGAGAGCGGTGTATTGGAGAGCGATGTATTGGAGAGCGATGTATTGGAGAGCGATGTATATTTATGGAGAGCGATGTATTGGAGAGTGATGTATTGGAGAGCGATGTATATTTATGGAGTGCGATGTATTGGAGAGCGATGTATATTTATGGAGAGCGGTGTATTGGAGAGCGATGTATTGGAGAGCGATGTATTGGAGAGCGATGTATATTTATGGAGAGCGATGTATTGGAGAGCGATGTATTGGAGTGTGATGTATTGGAGAGCGATGTATTGGAGAGTGATGTATTGGAGAGCGATGTATTGGAGAGGGATGTATTGGAGAGGGATGTATTGGAGAGCGGTGTATTGGAGAGCGATGTATTGGAGAGCAAAGTATTGGAGAGCAATGTATTGGAGAGCGATGTATTGGAGAGCGATGTATTGGAGAGCGATGTATTGGAGAGCAATGTATTGGAGAGCAATGTATTGGAGAGCGAAGTATTGGAGAGCGATGTATTGGAGAGCGATGTATTGGAGAGCGATGTATTGGAGAGCGATGTATTGGAGAGCAATGTATTGGAGAGCGATGTATTGGAGAGCGATGTATTGGAGAGCAATGTATTGCAGAGCGAAGTATTGGAGAGTGATGTATTGGAGAGCAATGTATTGGAGAGCGATGTATTGGAGAGTGATGTATTGGAGAGCGAAGTATTGGAGAGCAATGTATTGGAGAGCGATGTATTGGAGAGCGATGTATTGGAGAGCGATGTATTGGAGAGGGATGTATTGGAGAGCGATGTATTGGAGAGCGATGTATTGGAGAGGGATGTATTGTAGAGCGATGTATTGGAGAGCGATGTATTGGAGAGCAATGTATTGGAGAGCAATGTATTGGAGAGCGAAGTATTGGAGAGCGATGTATTGGAGAGCGATGTATTGGAGAGCGATGTATTGGAGAGCGATGTATTGGAGAGCAATGTATTGGAGAGCGATGTATTGGAGAGCGATGTATTGGAGAGCAATGTATTGGAGAGCGATGTATTGGAGAGCGATGTATTGGAGAGCGATGTATTGGAGAGCGATGTATTGGAGAGCAATGTATTGGAGAGCAATGTATTGGAGAGCGAAGTATTGGAGAGCGATGTATTGGAGAGCGATGTATTGGAGAGCGATGTATTGGAGAGCGATGTATTGGAGAGCGATGTATTGGAGAGCAATGTATTGGAGAGTGATGTATTGGAGAGCGAAGTATTGGAGAGCAATGTATTGGAGAGCGATGTATTGGAGAGCGATGTATTGGAGAGCGATGTATTGGAGAGGGATGTATTGGAGAGCGATGTATTGGAGAGCGATGTATTGGAGAGGGATGTATTGTAGAGCGATGTATTGGAGAGCGATGTATTGGAGAGCAATGTATTGGAGAGAAATGTATTGGAGAGCGAAGTATTGGAGAGCGATGTATTGGAGAGCGATGTATTGGAGAGCGATGTATTGGAGAGCGATGTATTGGAGAGCAATGTATTGGAGAGCGATGTATTGGAGAGCGATGTATTGGAGAGCAATGTATTGCAGAGCGAAGTATTGGAGAGTGATGTATTGGAGAGCAATGTATTGGAGAGCGATGTATTGGAGAGTGATGTATTGGAGAGCGAAGTATTGGAGAGCAATGTATTGGAGAGCGATGTATTGGAGAGCGATGTATTGGAGAGCGATGTATTGGAGAGGGATGTATTGGAGAGCGATGTATTGGAGAGCGATGTATTGGAGAGGGATGTATTGTAGAGCGATGTATTGGAGAGCGATGTATTGGAGAGCAATGTATTGGAGAGCAATGTATTGGAGAGCGAAGTATTGGAGAGCGATGTATTGGAGAGCGATGTATTGGAGAGCGATGTATTGGAGAGCGATGTATTGGAGAGCAATGTATTGGAGAGCGATGTATTGGAGAGCGATGTATTGGAGATCAATGTATTGCAGAGCGAAGTATTGGAGAGTGATGTATTGGAGAGCAATGTATTGGAGAGCGATGTATTGGAGAGTGATGTATTGGAGAGCGAAGTATTGGAGAGCGATGTATTGGAGAGGGATGTATTGGAGAGCGATGTATTGGAGAGGGATGTATTGGAGAGCGATGTATTGGAGAGCGATGTATTGGAGAGCGATGTATTGGAGAGCAATGTATTGCAGAGCGAAGTATTGGAGAGTGATGTATTGGAGAGCAATGTATTGGAGAGCGATGTATTGGAGAGCGATGTATTGGAGAGCAATGTATTGGAGAGCGATGTATATTTATGCAGAGCAATGTATTGGAGTGCGATGTATATTTATGGAGAGCGATGTATTGGAGAGCGAAGTATTGAAGAGAGATGTATTGGAGAGCGATGTATTGGAGAGCGATGTATTGGAGAGTGATGTATTGTAGAGTGATGTATTGGAGAGCGATGTATTGGAGAGCGATGTATTGGAGAGGGATGTATTGGAGAGCGATGTATTGGAGAGCGATGTATTGGAGAGCGATGTATATTTATGGAGAGCGATGTATTGGAGAGGGATGTATTGGAGAGCGATGTATTGGAGAGCGATGTATTGGAGAGGGATGTATTGGAGAGCGATGTATTGGAGAGCGATGTATTGGAGAGGGATGTATTGGAGAGCGATGTATTGGAGAGGGATGTATTGGAGAGCGATGTATTGGAGAGCGATGTATTGGAGAGCGATGTATTGGAGAGCAATGTATTGCAGAGCGATGTATTGGAGAGTGATGTATTGGAGAGCGATGTATTGGAGAGCGATGTATTGGAGAGCAATGTATTGGAGAGCGATGTATATTTATGGAGAGCGATGTATTGGAGAGCGATGTATATTTATGGAGAGCAATGTATTGGTGTGCGATGTATATTTATGGAGAGCGATTTATTGGAGAGAAATGTATTGGAGAGCGATGTATTGGAGAGTGATGTATTAGAGAGCGATGTACATTTATGGAGTGCGATGTATTGGAGAGCGATGTATTGGAGAGCAATGTATTGGAGAGCAATGTATTGGAGAGGGATGTATTGGAGAGCGATGTATTGGAGAGCGATGTATTGGAGAGCGATGTATATTTATGGAGAGTGATGTATTGGAGAGCGATGTATATTTATGGAGATCGATGTATTGGAGAGCGATGCATTGGAGAGCGATGTATATTTATGGAGAACGATGTATTGGAGAGCGATGTTTATTTATGGAGAGCGTTGTATTGGAGAGCAATGTATTGGAGAGCGATGTATTGGAGAGCGATGTATTGGAGAGCAATGTATTGGAGAGCGATGTATTGGAGAGTCATGTATTGGAGACTGATGTATTGGAGAGCGATGTTGTAACGGAGCTGAAACACGCAGTCCAATATCTCCGCTGGTATACGGTAAAATACCCAAGAGGCACTACAGTTTCACCATCCCCGACCTCCCATATTGGACGACACACAATTTGGGAGTCAAATGAATACTGACTTTATTTTGTTATTGCAGAAATATTTATACATCTCTTTGGCCACAGGTAATACCCATGCCCATATTTGGCCACACACAATACACATAAAGAGAACAATAGGGGGTCACACCTCCCTGGCAACTTTGATACAATCAGACATTGATTCAATTACACTTCTTTGTTCTTATCTGAGAATGAAAACACTGTATACAATAGACTTCCTTTATCTTATGCGGAGTCGCTGTAACAGGATTATCTCCCATGCCAAGTAGCTGTAAATGTCTGGGACAATATTCTGCAGAGCATCAACCAACATACATATAGTAGGATCATATTTTAACCATAATAATCATAAAACAGGGTAAAACAGTGATGGGTTCCGCTACACACCTCCCCCGTGACCATAAGCCGGCATACACGGTCTGATCCCAACGGATCGGCCTGGGGATGTCCGGACAAAAGTATTTGTTGGTCAATTCTCTAGTTTGACAACCCATCAGCATTACTGCAATTCACATTTACTCACATTTCCCATATCCCCAGATAGCTGGGATCTGAGCGCACAAAACTACCGAATAGCGCTCAGATCCTCTTCACACAGTTTAATTGCCAAGTAGCTAAAGTCTTTCCCATAGTCTTTCATCATATGAATGGGCTCCATGGCATAGCTATCTGGGGTATCACCGCTCCCACAGGGCAAGAACAGAATGACCCCCTGTATGTAAAGGGCCAGAATGAGTGACATACACTCTGGTATGGCCGAACACTGGTTCCAAAGGGCAATATGTACCAGGGCCATAGTCGCAGGGCAGGAGGCTGGCAAACAGTCCTCTCCAAGCCAAAGTGGCGAAGGGCACTTCGTCACACGTCTCCCCTTTGGGGGGAAGTCTAACCAGGCACCTGGATATTTTGCTGGGGTGATGGTGCAACACGCTGAGGGGACTTGAGGGGCAGAGGCCAGCGGCACTCTGCCCTGATGCCAGCTCTTCTGCTGGTATAACCTGCAGGACCTCCTGCTCTGTACAAGGGACAAAGGGAGGGCAGAGGCCGACTGCACTCTGCCCCGCTGTCAGCTCTTCTGCTGGGGTACTTAGGACATATTCCGGCTCAGTAGCCAGGGAAACGTGGGGGTCAGTGGGGGTTAACATTTCCTCTGTTAACCCTGGGGCCACATTAGAAGTTAGCTGGGGAGGGGAATTTGTACTTACCCCCTCCTCCGGTTGTCCCAGTGACGGTAGTTGGGGATCTGGACAAGCTGTGGGCGCAGAGACCACGGTCCTATCTGCGCTGTCTGGGAGATTGGTGTCTCCCCTGGTTAGGGTAAACTGTCGCTGGGGGGGAAGGACGACACCTTCTGCCCCCTGTGTTTCACACTGCCGCTGGGGGGAAAGGACGACACCTTTGGCCCCCTGGGGTACCCACTGCCGCTGTGGAGGAAGGTCGACACCTTCTGCTCCCTGGGGTACACACTGCCGCTTGGGGGGAAGGACGACACCTTCTGCCCCCTGGGGTTCACACTGCCGCTGAGGGGGAAGGACGACACCTTCTGCCCCCTGGGGTTCACACTGCCGCTGGGGAGGAAGGACGACACCTTCAGCTCCCTGGGGTACACACTGCCGCTGGGGGGAAAGGACGACACCTTCTGCCCCATGGGGTTCACACTGCCGCTGGGGAGGAAGGACGGCCCCTTCTGCTCCCTGGGGTACACACTGCCGCTGGGGGGGAAGGCCGACACCTTCAGCTCCCTGGGGTACACACTGCTGCTGGGGGGGAAGGATGACACCTTCGGCCCCCTGGGGTACACACTGCCGCTGGGGGGGAAGGACGACACCTTCGGCCCCCTGGGGTACACACTGCTGCTGGGGAGGAAGGACGACACCTTCAGCTCCCTGGGGTACACACTGTCGCTGGGGAGGAAGGACGACACCTTCAGCTCCCTGGGGTACACACTGTCGCTGGGGAGGAAGGACGACACCTTCAGCTCCCTGGGGTACACACTGCCGCTGGGGGGGAAGGACGACACCTTCGGCCCCCTGGGGTACACACTGCCACTGGGGGGAATTAGTTGGAGTATTCCACGTGGAGCGGTTTCTGTTTCTGGGACAGTCTCTCTGCATGTGACCCTGCTGGTTACACGTGTGGCACCTGATGTACCGTGGAGGGGTTTGGTAGTTCCCACCACCCGGACGCAGGGCTGGGAGGGGGTTAATGGTGGGAGGTGGGTTAGCAGCCCCCAAGATGGACCGCTCCCGTGCCCGCAGCTTTTCCATTATGGATTTGTGGACATCTGTCATTAACCATTCCAAGGTTTTCATGGGAAGCGTACCTGGGAAAAAGGCCAGTCTGCTTTGGAGTTCTCTTTGAAACTCAGTCTGTGGGGTAATAAGAGGTACTGTAACCATGAGTTCCTTTCTGTCTGCATCCCTGTAGTCCGCGGCCGCCTCCTCCTCCTCATGATGGAACACTGTCTGAAAACTAGCCGGTTCCATCCTGCTGTAGCCAGGGGCGCTGTACGGATACTAGCGTTGCCCTCAATTTGTACTCCACGGAATGGTGTCTCCTGTAGCTGTCCTTCTGACCGTGGGAACAATCCCGCCACTTGCCAACAAATGTAACGGAGCAGGAACACGCAGTCCAATATCTCCGCTGGTATACGATAAAATACCCAAGAGGCACTACAGTTTCACCATCCCCGACCTCCCATATTGGACGACACACAATTTGGGAGTCAAATGAATACTGACTTTATTTTGTTATTGCAGAAATATTTATACATCTCTTTGGCCACAGGTAATACCCATGCCCATATTTGGCCACACACAATACACATAAAGAGAACAATAGGGGGTCACACCTCCCTGGCAACTTTGATACAATCAGACATTGATTCAATTACACTTCTTTGTTCTTATCTGAGAATGAAAACACTGTATACAATAGACTTCCTTTATCTTATGCGGAGTCGCTGTAACAGGATTATCTCCCATGCCAAGTAGCTGTAAATGTCTGGGACAATATTCTGCAGAGCATCAACCAACATACATATAGTAGGATCATATTTTAACCATAATAATCATAAAACAGGGTAAAACAGTGATGGGTTCCGCTACAGATGTATTGGAGAGCAATGTATTGGAGAGCAATGTATTGGAGAGCGAAGTATTGGAGAGTGATGTATTGGAGAGCGAAGTATTGGAGAGCGATGTATTGGAGAGCGATGTATATTTATGGAGAGTGATGTATTGGAGAGCGATGTATTGGAGAGCAATGTATATTTATGGAGATCGATGTATTGGAGAGCGATGCATTGGAGAGCGATGTATATTTATGGAGTGCAATGTATTGAAGAGCAATGTTTATTTATGGAGAGCGATGTATTGGAGAGCGATGTATTATAGAGCGATGTATTGGAGAGCGATGTATTGGAGAGCGATGTATTGGAGAGCGATGTATATTTATGGAGTGCGATGTATTGGAGAGCGATGTATTGGAGAGCGATGTATTGGAGAGCGATGTATTGGAGAGAAACGTACTGGAGAGCGATGTACTGGAGAGTGATGTATTGGAGAGCTATGTATTGGAGAGAAATGTATTGGAGAGAAATGTATTGGAGAGCGATGTATTGGAGAGCGAAGTATTGGAGAGAAATGTATTGGAGAGCGAAGTATTGGAGAGCGATGTATTGGAGAGCGATGTATTGGAGAGCGATGTATTGGAGAGAGATGTATATTTATGGAGTGCGATGTATTGGAGAGCGATGTATTGGAGAGAAATGTATTGGAGAGCGATGTATTGGAGAGAAACGTATTGGAGAGCGATGTATTGGAGAGCAATGTATTGGAGAGTGATGTATTGTAGAGAAATGTATTGGAGAGCGATATATTGGAGAGCGATATATTGGAGAGCGATGTATTGGAGAGCGATGTATATTTATGGAGAGCGATGTATTGTAGAGCGATGTATATTTATGGAGAGCGATGTATTGGAGAGTGATGTATATTTATGGAGAGTGATGTATTGGAGAGCGATGTATTGGAGAGCGATGTATATTTATGGAGAGCGATGTATTGGAGAGCGATGTATATTTATGGAGTGCGATGTATTGGAGAGAAATGTATTGGAGAGCGAAGAATTGGAGAGCGATGTATTGGAGAGCAATGTATTGGAGAGCAATGTATTGGAGAGTGATGTATATTTATGGAGAGCGATGTATTGGAGAGAAATGTATTGGAGAGCGATGTATTGGAGAGAAACGTATTGGAGAGCGATGTATTAAAGAGCGATGTATTGGAGAGCGATGTATTGGAGAGCGATAAATTGGAGAGCGATGTATATTTATGGAGAGTGATGTATTGGTGAGCGATGTATTGGTGAGCGATGTATTGGAGAGCGATGTATTGGAGAGCGATGTATTGGAGAGAAAAGTATTGGAGAGCGATATATTGGAGAGCGATGTATTGGAGAGCGATGTATTGGAGAGAAACGTATTGGAGAGCGATATATTGGAGAGCGATGTATTGGAGAGCGGTGTATTGGAGAGTGACGTATTGGAGAGCGGTGTATTGGAGAGCGATGTATTGGAGAGCGATGTATTGGAGAGCAATGTATTGGAGAGCGAAGTATTGGAGAGCGATGTATTGGAGAGCGATGTATTGGAGAGCAAAGTATTGGAGAGCGATGTATTGGAGAGCGATGTATTAAAGAGCGATGTATATTTATGGAGAGTGATGTATTGGTAAACGATGTATTGGAGAGCGATGTATTGGAGAGCGATGTATTGGAGAGTGATGTATATTTATGGAGAGTGATGTATATTTATGGAGAGCGATGTATTGGAGAGAAATGTATTGGAGAGCGATGTATTGGAGAGAAACGTATTGGAGAGCGATGTATTAAAGAGCGATGTGTTGGAGAGCGATGTATTGGAGAGCGATGTATTGGAGAGCGATGTATATTTATGGAGAGTGATGTATATTTATGGAGAGCGATGTATTGGAGAGAAATGTATTGGAGAGCGATGTATTGGAGAGAAACGTATTGGAGAGCGATGTATTAAAGAGCGATGTGTTGGAGAGCGATGTATTGGAGAGCGATGTATTGGAGAGCGAAGTATTGGAGAGAAACGTATTGGATAGCGATATATTGGAGAGCGATGTATTGGAGAGCGATGTATTGGAGAGCGATGTATTGGAGAGCAAAGTATTGGAGAGCGATGTATTGGAGAGCGATGTATTGGAGAGCAATGTATTGGAGAGCAATGTATTGGAGAGTGATGTATATTTATGGAGAGTGATGTATTGGAGAGCGATGTATTGGAGAGCGAAGTATTGGAGAGCGATGTATTGGAGAGCGATGTATTGGAGAGCAAAGTATTGGAGAGCGATGTATTGGAGAGCGATGTATTGGAGAGCAATGTATTGGAGAGCAATGTATTGGAGAGTGATGTATATTTATGGAGAGCGATGTATTGGAGAGAAATGTATTGGAGAGCGATGTATTGGAGAGCGATGTATTAAAGAGCGATGTATTGGAGACCGATGTATTTGAGAGCGATGTATATTTATGGAGAGTGTTGTATTGGTGAGCGATGTATTGGAGAGCGATGTATTGGAGAGCGATGTATTGGAGAGCGATGTATTGGAGAGAAACGTATTGAAGAGTGATGTATTGGTGAGCGATGTATTGGAGAGAAACGTATTGGAGAGCGATGTATTGGAGAGAAACGTATTGGAGAGCGATGTATTGGAGAGTGATGTATTGGAGAGAGATGTATTGGAGAGCGATGTATTGGAGAGCGAAGTATTGGAGAGCGATGTATTGGAGAGTGATGTATTGGAGAGCGATGTATTGGAGAGAAATGTATTGGAGAGCGATGTATTGGAGAGAGATGTATTGGAGAGCGATGTATTGGAGAGCGATGTATTGGAGAGCGATGTATTGGAGAGAAATGTATTGGAGAGCGATGTATTCGAGAGAGACGTATTGGAGAGCGATGTATTGGAGAGCGATGTATTGGAGAGTGATGTATTGGAGAGAAATGTATTGGAGAGTGATGTATATTTATGGAGAGTGATGTATATTTATGGAGAGCGATGTATTGGAGAGAAATGTATTGGAGAGCGATGTATTGGAGAGCGATGTATTAAAGAGCGATGTATTGGAGAGCGATGTATTTGAGAGCGATGTATATTTATGGAGAGTGTTTTATTGGTGAGCGATGTATTGGAGAGCGATGTATTGGAGAGAAACGTACTGGAGAGAGATGTATTAAAGAGCGATGTATTGGAGAGCGATATATTGGAGAGCGATGTATTGGAGAGCGATGTATTGGAGAGAAACGTACTGGAGAGTGATGTATTTTTATGGAGAGCGATGTATTGGAGAGTGATGTATTGGAGAGTGATGTATTGGAGAGCAATGTATTGGAGAGCGATGTATTGGAGAGTGATGTATTGGAGAGTGATGTATTGGAGAGCAATGTATTGGAGAGCGATGTATTGGAGAGCGATGTATTGGAGAGAAATGTATTGGAGAGCGATGTATTGGAGAGCGATGTATTAAAGAGCGATGTATTGGAGAGCGATGTATTTGAGAGCGATGTATATTTATGGAGAGTGTTTTATTGGTGAGCGATGTATTGGAGAGCGATGTATTGGAGAGAAACGTACTGGAGAGAGATGTATTAAAGAGCGATGTATTGGAGAGCGATATATTGGAGAGCGATGTATTGGAGAGCGATGTATTGGAGAGAAACGTACTGGAGAGTGATGTATATTTATGGAGAGCGATGTATTGGAGAGTGATGTTTTGGAGAATGATGTATTGGAGAGCAATGTATTGGAGAGCGATGTATTGGAGAGCGATGTATTGGAGAGCGATGTAAAGGAGAGCGATGTATAGGAGAGCGATGTATTGGAGAGCGATATTTATGGAGAGCGATGTAAAGGAGAGCGATGTATTGGAGAGCGATGTATTGGAGAGCGAAGTATTGGAGAGCGATGTATTGGAGAGCGATGTATTGGAGAGCGATGTATTGGAGAGCGATGTATTGGAGAGCAAAGTATTGGAGAGCGATGTATTGGAGAGCGATGTATTGGAGAGCAATGTATTGGAGAGCAATGTATTGGAGAGTGATGTATATTTATGGAGAGCGATGTATTGGAGAGAAATGTATTGGAGAGCGATGTATTGGAGAGCGATGTATTAAAGAGCGATGTATTGGAGACCGATGTATTTGAGAGCGATGTATATTTATGGAGAGTGTTGTATTGGTGAGCGATGTATTGGAGAGCGATGTATTGGAGAGCGATGTATTGGAGAGCGATGTATTGGAGAGAAACGTATTGAAGAGTGATTGTAACGGATCTACTGGCACCCCGACCGGGTACCTCCGTTGATGGATGCGTCCTAGTTTGCGTCGAGGCCTACAAGCACCGCACCGGACACCAAAACCACCACAGACTCCAAGGATAGTACATCAGGAACAAGCGTTCAGTAGTTACAGCTCAAGGGAGTATGCAGAAGCATAGCAATCCCCAGTATGATAGCGATCCCCTCAAATAACGAGACGAGGCTACGTTTTGAAGGGTCAAGAGGAACTATATTTTAATGACATGGAATCTCCTTTTATGCAATGTTGCCCTCTGAAGGGCTACACCCACATAATTATCACAACAGCCAATTATCTGCATGGTTCAACCCCCACGTCTCCTCCCCTCAGATAACAGGTAACACAATTAAAACAGACACAATTTTAACCACATTCTGGATGTACCCCAAATACAGGGGGTACACCTTTAAGTCCCGCACCATTCAATATCTCTCACCCAGGGGAAGAACATATACAAAAATGGCATGAATCAGACCAGGGGTTCAAAAGTTAGTAAAAGTATGTTTTTACACATAACACACAGACATTGCACATATCCCCCACACAATACACATATAGGACAATAGGTGAGTCACACCTCCCTGGCAACTTGGATACAATCAGACATTAATTAGATCATTCTTATCAGAGAATGAAAACACTTTGGAAAATGCAAGGATCCTTTACAACTTTCTTATCTCTTGAATCTCTGTAACAGGATTATCTATTAGCCTAGGTCTGCAAAAGTCTGGCTAATATTCTGAGCCAATATATTCTGTAGAACATCAACCAACATATATATAGTAGGATCATATTTTAACCATAATAATCATAAAACAGGGTAAAACAGTGATGGGTTCCGCTACACACCTCCCCCGTGACCATAAGCCGGCATACACGGTCTGATCCCAACGGATCGGCCTGGGGATGTCCGGACAAAAGTATTTGTTGGTCAATTCTCTAGTTTGACAACCCATCAGCATTACTGCAATTCACATTTACTCACATTTCCCATATCCCCAGATAGCTGGGATCTGAGCGCACAAAACCACCGAATAGCGCTCAGATCCTCTTCACACAGTTCAATTGCCATGTAGCTAAAGTCTTTCCCATAGTCTTTCATTATATGAATGGGCTTCATGGCACAGTTATCTGGGGTATCATGGTTCACACAGGGCAAGTACAGAATGACCCCCCTGTATGTAAAGGGCCAGAATGAGTGACTTACACTCTGGTATGGCCGAACACTGGTCCCAAAGGGCAATATGTACCAGGGCCATAGTCGCAGGGCAGGAGGCTGGCAAACAGTCCTCTCCAAGCCAAAGTGGCGAAGGGCACTTCGTCACACATCTCCCCTTTGGGGGAAAGTCTAACCAGGCACCTGGATATTTTGCTGGGGTGATGGTGCAACACGCTGAGGGGACTTGAGGGGCAGAGGCCAGCGGCACTCTGCCCTGATGCCAGCTCTTCTGCTGGTATAACCTGCAGGACCTCCTGCTCTGTACAAGGGACAAAGGGAGGGCAGAGGCCGACTGCACTCTGCCCCGCTGTAAGCTCTTCTGCTGGGGTACCTGGGACATATTCCGGCTCAGTAGCCAGGGAAACTTGGGGGTCAGTGGGGGTTAACATTTCCTCTGTTAACCCTGGGGTCACATTAGAAGTTAGCTGGGGAGGGGAATTTGTACTCACCCCCTCCTCCGGTTGTCCCAGTGAGGGTAGTTGGGGATCTGGACAAGCGGTGGGCGCAGAGACCACGGTCCCATCTGCGCCGTCTGGGAGATTGGTGTCTCCCCTGGTTAGGGTAAACTGTCGCTGGGGGGGAAGGACGACACCTTCTGCCCCCTGTGTTTCACACTGCCGCTGGGGGGGAAGGACGACACCTTCTGCCCCCTGGGGTTCACACTGCTGCTGGGGAGGAAGGACGACACCTTCTGCCCCCTGGGGTTCACACTGCTGCTGGGGAGGAAGGACGGCCCCTTCTGCTCCCTGGGGTACACACTGCCGCTGTGGGAGAAGGCCGACACCTTCAGCTCCCTGGGGTACACACTGCCGCTGGGGGGGAAGGCCGACACCTTCAGCTCCCTGGGGTACACACTGCCGCTGGGGAGGAAGGACGACACCTTCAGCTCCCTGGGGTACACACTGCCGCTGGGGGGAAAGGACGACACCTTCTGCCCCCTGGGGTTCACACTGCCGCTGGGGAGGAAGGACGGCCCCTTCTGCTCCCTGGGGTACACACTGCCGCTGGGGGGGGAGGACGACACCTTCAGCTCCCTGGGGTACACACTGCTGCTGGGGGGGAAGGATGACACCTTCGGCCCCCTGGGGTACACACTGCCGCTGGGGAGGAAGGACGACACCTTCGGCTCCCTGGGGAACACACTGCCGCTGGGGAGGAAGGACAACACCTTCTGCCTCCTGGGGTTCACACTGCTGCTGGGGGGGAAGGACGACACCTTCTGCCCCCTGGGGTTCACACTGCCGCTGGAGGGGAAGGACGACACCTTCTGCCCTCTGTAGGGCCGGTAGAGAGACCTCGGTCCCATCTCTACCTGCCATCTGGAGGTCATCCCAGGACCAGTCAATGAAGTCTGGTTCTGCTTGTCGAGTAGGTTGGGGCTGCACAAGGCTGAGCAGGTGTTGGTAGTCCTGCTCCAGCTCCCACTCTCTCGTTACCAGGTGGGTCATGTCTTTGCTCACCTCGCCTTCGTCATCCCAGACATACATGCCCATCCGGTAGTCGTAGATGTCCCAAAACCTAGACCCCTCTGTGCTGCCAAGATCAATATCGTCCTCCAAGGCATCCCATAATAAACCCGGGCCATCATAATCATCCCCCTCCGGTAAGTCGTGTTCAGACGTCCAGGGGGTAAGTCGAACGGTATGCCACCAAAGGGCCTGGTATGCGTTGTCTAGCCAGAGCTCTCGCCATACCAGGGTTTCTAGTCTTGTCACCCACTCATCCAGGGGCTGCTCTCCCAATAGATACATCCGCATCGCCACACGCTTCTGTAGCCGCTGCTCATCACTGGGGAGACTCTCACCTCGCCGCCATTGGGCATCTTCCAGGGCATCATACCAGAGTTCCTTTCTGTCTGCATCCCTGTAGTCCGCGGCCGCCTCCTCCTCCTCATCATGAAACGCTGTCTGAAAACTAGCCGGTTCCATCCTGCTGTAGCCAGGGGCGCTGTACGGATATTAGCGTTGCCCTCAATTTGTAACTCCAAACGTTACCGGTGTCTCCGTGCTGCTTTTCCTCTTACTAGGACGCCATCCCACCACTGCCACCAATGTAACGGATCTACTGGCACCCCGACCGGGTACCTCCGTTGATGGATGCGTCCTAGTTTGCGTCGAGGCCTACAAGCACCGCACCGGACACCAAAACCACCACAGACTCCAAGGATAGTACATCAGGAACAATCGTTCAGTAGTTACAGCTCAAGGGAGTATGCAAAAGCATAGCAATCCCCAGTATCATATAGTGATCCCCTCAAATAACGAGACGAGGCTACGTTTTGAAGGGTCAAGAAGAACTATATTTTAATGACAGGGAATCTCCTTTTATGCAATGTGCCCTCTGAAGGGCTACACCCACATAATTATCACAACAGCCAATTATCTACATGATTCAACCCCCACGTCTCCTCCCCTCAGATAACAGGTAACACAATTAAAACAGACACAATTTTAACCACATTCTGGATGTACCCCAAATACAGGGGGTACACCTTTAAGTCCCGCACCATTCAATATCTCTCACCCAGGGGAACAACATATACAAAAATGGCATGAATCAGACCAGGGGTTCAAAAGTTAGTAAAAGTATGTTTTTACACATAACACACAGACAGTGCACATATCCCCCATACAATACACATAGAGGGACAATAGGTGAGTCACACCTCCCTGGCAACTTGGATACAATCAGACATTAATTAGATCATTCTTCTTTGTTCTTATCAAAGAATGAAAACACTTTGGAAAATGCAAGGATCCTTTACAACTTTCTTATCTCTTGAATCTCTGTAACAGGATTATCTATTAGCCTAGGTCTGCAAAAGTCTGGCTAATATTCTGAGCCAATATATTCTGTAGAACATCAACCAATATATATATAGTAGGATCATATTTTAACCATAATAATCATAAAACAGGGTAAAACAGTGATGGGTTCCGCTACAGTGATGTATTGGTGAGCGATGTATTGGAGAGAAACGTATTGGAGAGCGATGTATTGGAGAGTGATGTACTGGAGAGAGATGTATTGGAGAGCGATGTATTGGAGAGCGAAGTATTGGAGAGCGATGTATTGGAGAGTGATGTATTGGAGAGCGATGTATTGGAGAGAAATGTATTGGAGAGCGAAGTATTGGAGAGCGATGTATTGGAGAGCGATGTATTGGAGAGCGATGTATTGGAGAGCGATGTATTGGAGAGCGATGTATTGGAGAGAGATGTATATTTATGGAGAGCGATGTATTGGAGAGCGATGTATATTTATGGAGTGCGATGTATTGGAGAGCGATGTATTGGAGAGAAATGTATTGGAGAGCGATGTATTCGAGAGAGACGTATTGGAGAGCGATGTATTGGAGAGCGATGTATTGGAGAGTGATGTATTGGAGAGAAATGTATTGGAGAGTGAAGTATATTTATGGAGAGTGATGTATATTTATGGAGAGCGATGTATTGGAGAGAAATGTATTGGAGAGCGATGTATTGGAGAGCGATGTATTAAAGAGCGATGTATTGGAGAGCGATGTATTTGAGAGCGATGTATTGGAGAGAGATGTATATTTATGGAGAGCGGTGTATTGGAGAGCGATGTATATTTATGGAGTGCGATGTATTGGAGAGCGATGTATTGGAGAGAAATGTATTGGAGAGCGATGTATTCGAGAGAGACGTATTGGAGAGCGATGTATTGGAGAGCGATGTATTGGAGAGTGATGTATTGGAGAGAAATGTATTGGAGAGTGATGTATATTTATGGAGAGTGATGTATATTTATGGAGAGCGATGTATTGGAGAGAAATGTATTGGAGAGCGATGTATTGGAGAGCGATGTATTAAAGAGCGATGTATTGGAGAGCGATGTATTTGAGAGCGATGTATATTTATGGAGAGTGTTTTATTGGTGAGCGATGTATTGGAGAGCGATGTATTGGAGAGAAACGTACTGGAGAGTGATGTATATTTATGGAGAGCGATGTATTGGAGAGCGATGTATTGGAGAGCGATGTATTGGAGAGTGATGTATTGGAGAGTGATGTATTGGAGAGCGATATATTGGAGAGCGATGTATTGGAGAGCGATGCATTGGAGAGAAACGTACTGGAGAGTGATGTATATTTATGGAGAGCGATGTATTGGAGAGCGATGTATTGGAGAGCGATGTATTGGAGAGTGATGTATTGGAGAGTGATGTATTGGAGAGCGATATATTGGAGAGCGATGTATTGGAGAGCGATGCATTGGAGAGAAACGTACTGGAGAGTGATGTATATTTATGGAGAGCGATGTATTGGAGAGCGATGTATTGGAGAGCGATGTATTAAAGAGCGATGTATTGGAGAGCGATATATTGGAGAGCGATGTATTGGAGAGCGATGCATTGGAGAGAAACGTACTGGAGAGTGATGTATATTTATGGAGAGCGATGTATTGGAGAGCGATGTATTGGAGAGCGATGTATTGGAGAGTGATGTATTGTAGAGCGATGTATTGGAGAGCGATGTATTGGAGAGTGATGTATTGGAGAGTGATGTATTGGAGAGCAATGTATTGGAGAGCGATGTATTGGAGAGCGATGTATTGGAGAGCGATGTAAAGGAGAGCGATGTAAAGGAGAGCGATGTATTGGAGAGCGATATTTATGGAGAGCGATGTAAAGGAGAGCGATGTATTGGAGAGCGATGTATTGGAGAGCGAAGTATTGGAGAGCGATGTATTGGAGAGCGATGTATTGGAGAGCGATGTATTGGAGAGCGATGTATTGGAGAGCAAAGTATTGGAGAGCGATGTATTGGAGAGCGATGTATTGGAGAGCAATGTATTGGAGAGCAATGTATTGGAGAGTGATGTATATTTATGGAGAGCGATGTATTGGAGAGAAATGTATTGGAGAGCGATGTATTGGAGAGCGATGTATTAAAGAGCGATGTATTGGAGACCGATGTATTTGAGAGCGATGTATATTTATGGAGAGTGTTGTATTGGTGAGCGATGTATTGGAGAGCGATGTATTGGAGAGCGATGTATTGGAGAGCGATGTATTGGAGAGAAACGTATTGAAGAGTGATGTATTGGTGAGCGATGTATTGGAGAGAAACGTATTGGAGAGCGATGTATTGGAGAGAAACGTATTGGAGAGCGATGTATTGGAGAGTGATGTACTGGAGAGAGATGTATTGGAGAGCGATGTATTGGAGAGCGAAGTATTGGAGAGCGATGTATTGGAGAGTGATGTATTGGAGAGCGATGTATTGGAGAGAAATGTATTGGAGAGCGAAGTATTGGAGAGCGATGTATTGGAGAGCGATGTATTGGAGAGCGATGTATTGGAGAGCGATGTATTGGAGAGCGATGTATTGGAGAGAGATGTATATTTATGGAGAGCGATGTATTGGAGAGCGATGTATATTTATGGAGTGCGATGTATTGGAGAGCGATGTATTGGAGAGAAATGTATTGGAGAGCGATGTATTCGAGAGAGACGTATTGGAGAGCGATGTATTGGAGAGCGATGTATTGGAGAGTGATGTATTGGAGAGAAATGTATTGGAGAGTGATGTATATTTATGGAGAGTGATGTATATTTATGGAGAGCGATGTATTGGAGAGAAATGTATTGGAGAGCGATGTATTGGAGAGCGATGTATTAAAGAGCGATGTATTGGAGAGCGATGTATTTGAGAGCGATGTATATTTATGGAGAGTGTTTTATTGGTGAGCGATGTATTGGAGAGCGATGTATTGGAGAGAAACGTACTGGAGAGAGATGTATTAAAGAGCGATGTATTGGAGAGCGATATATTGGAGAGCGATGTATTGGAGAGCGATGTATTGGAGAGAAACGTACTGGAGAGTGATGTATATTTATGGAGAGCGATGTATTGGAGAGTGATGTATTGGAGAGTGATGTATTGGAGAGCAATGTATTGGAGAGCGATGTATTGGAGAGCGATGTATTGGAGAGCGATGTAAAGGAGAGCGATGTAAAGGAGAGCAATGTATTGGAGAGCGATATTTATGGAGAGCGATGTAAAGGAGAGCGATGTATTGGAGAGCGATGTATTGGAGAGCGATATTTATGGAGAGCGATGTAAAGGAGAGCGATGTATTGGAGAGCGATGTATTGGAGAGCGATGTATTGGAGAGCGATGTATTGGAGAGCGATGTAAAGGAGAGCGATGTATTGGAGAGCGATATTTATGGAGAGCGATATATTGGAGAGCGACGTATATTTATGGAATCAGCTACTTCTGGGCCTGGGAGGACGTGGCATCAATTTCAATTCTATCAAAGCCTTCTGACCTCTCCCATTCTCTTCCTCCTCCACTCCTTTCTTCACCGATAAATAAAAACACACCCTCCTTATCTAACTCTGTAGAAGTTATGTAACAAAAACAACATGGATTCCTCTTCCAAAATTCTGCTTTTCCTGGTGATTTGTCACAAACATATGAAGTTTTTTGGGTTCGGACTCTACGCCCGTACAGCCTCCTGAGGGGCATCACTAATAATGTGATCTTCTTACAATATGCTCTTATTAAGTGCAGGAACAAGAGATATCGTGGCGTCCTTGTGTGCGCACGTGGCCCCCACACTGAGCATTAACACTAATACAGAGATTAACATTACAATCTCTGACAGATGAGCCCGCGCTGCGTATTTCAGGGACAGATGCCGACAACTGGAGTGGAGCGCCGGGGTTTTAACATCGTTCCAAAAATACATTTATATCCTTAGGGGAAAAGGGAAAAAAAACCTTTTCACTTTCTATATAATTCATAAACGATCGAGCGACATGAATGTTATCAGCAGACGGGAAACATAACACTGAAACAGGAAAGAAAAAACGGAGCAGAGATTTATTTATAGAGAATGAGATCGGCAGTGATACAGATTTAACTCTATCACTGCCAGGAACTCAATCACTTTGCACATGAGCACTTATATAATAGAATATACCTGACAATTTATATATATACTACTCATAAGGTCCACAACACAAGCTGAGATCCCACCCCATGCTGATGATAGCCAGTAAGCTTGAAACAGCTGTACATGGATAGGATTCTCGGCTTGTGTAAAATCCAACCTTGGCTTTGCAATACAGCAGGCATAAGCTTAAAGGAAGCCATGTTTGATAATGGCTATGGAATGAAGAGCGAGGTGTTTGTGGGCACATTTGCATGTCCCAGCTCAGCTTCCCAGAATGCAGTGTAATAACTGTTTTTCTCGGAATTCTGGGCATGAGACACATTCAAATGTGAAACAGATGTGCTATTTATTTACACTATATATATGAACCCACTTGGTAACTTTCAATAACAAAGTTGTTAATAGGTATAATGGAAAGCTATAGATAATAATGAGTATTTAATCACTCCTATCTAGGTTCACATCTTATCTTCTGGTTATAACATAATTATTGTTTATTACTCCCATGCTCAGAATATTTGAGGTATCCGGCAACTGAAATGACGGACATTGTTCTCAGCACCCATCCATTTTCTACAATCACTCTGGGCATGTGCAAACTCCAAATGAGTTACTAAGGAAAGCTTAGAGTGATCAGTGACAGCCGGCTCCTTCTTTTCCAACCATATTCCGTCACTACTGCCATTTATCAGATGAATGTGGATCCCATGATGTCCAAAGTGGGACTATATGGTCTTCCCCAGCTAATGGTCCGGCCATGGTTCGGTAGGAGACTGATCTCAGTCTTTGATGATACGTTGATGACGACACTGAGGATGCTGCTCAGGTAATAAATCACGATTTCTATTTTTGTAATTTAGGGAACTGACAAACATTGGTAATGAGACAAAAATGGATGCAGCAAAACTCGTGGATGAGAAGACTACCAGTGTAGATGCTGTGACGAAGTGCCCTTCGCCACTTTGTCTTGGAGAGGACTGTTTGCCAGCCTCCTGCCCTACGACTATGGCCCTGGTACATATTGCCCTTCAAACACAGTATTCGGCCATACCAGAGTGTATGTCACTCATTCTGGCCCTTTACATACAGGGGGGTCATTCGGTACTTGCCCTGTGTGAACCATGATACCCCAGATAACTGTGCCATGGAGCCCATTCATATAATGAAAGACTATGGGAAAGACTTTAGCTACATGGCAATTGAACTGTGTGAAGAGGATCTGAGAGCTATTCGGTAGTTTTGGGCGCTCAGATCCCAGCTGTAACGGAACCCATCACTGTTTTACCCTGTTTTATGATTATTTAATTCTTGGTTAAAATATGATCACATTGCTGTACTGTAGATATGTTGTTTTATGTTCTACAGAGTATATTGGCTCAGAATATTAGCCAGACTTTTGCAGACCTAGGCTAATAGATAATCCTGTTACAGAGACTCTCTTAAGATAAGGAAGTTGTAAAGGATCCTTGCATTTTCCAAAGTGTTTTCATTCTCTGATAAGAACAAAGAAGAATGATCTAATTAATGTCTGATTATATCAAGTTGTCTCAGGGAGGTGTGACTCACCTATTGTCCTATATGTGTATTGGATGGGGGATATGTGCAATGTCTGTGTGTTATGTGTAAAAGATACTTTTACTAACTTTTGAACCCCTGGTCTGATTCATGCCATTTGTTCCCCTGGGTGAGAGCTATTGAATGGTGCGGGACTTAAAGGTGTACCCCCTGTATTTGGGGTACATCCAGAATGTGGTTAAAATTGTGTCTGTTTTAATTGTGTTACCTGTTATCTGAGGGGAGGAGAAGTGGGGGTTGAACCATGTATATAATTGGCTGTGATAATTATGTGGGTGTAGCCCTTCAGAGGGCACCATTGCATAAAAGGAGATTCCCTGTTATTAAAAAATAGTTCTACTTGACCCTTCAAAACGTAGTCTCATCTCGTTATTGAGGGGATCGCGATATCCTACTGGGGATTGCTATGCTTTTGCATACCCCCTTGAGCTGTAACTACTGAACGCTTGTTCCTAAGGTGTCCTTCCTGGAGGAGAGGTCTTCCCCACACGGTCCTGGATGCTGGAGATTCATACAGGGTGGAAGGAAGTCGGCGCGGCTCCAGCTAAACTACGGCGGTTGTGGAGTCTGTGGTGGTTGAGGTGTCCGGTGCGGTGCTTGTAGGCCTCGGCGCAAACTAGGACGCGTCTATCAACGGAGGTACCCGGTCGGGGTGCCAGTAGATCCGTTACATTGGCTGGCAGTGGTGGGATGGCGTCCTAGTAAGAGGAAAAGCAGCACAGAGACACCGGTAACGTTTGGAGTTACAAATTGAGGGCAACGCTAGTATCCGTACAGCGCCCCTGGCTACAGCAGGATGGAACCGGCTAGTTTTCGGACAGCGTTCCATGATGAGGATGAGGAGGAGGCCGCGGACTACAGGGATGCAGACAGAAAGGAACTCTGGTATGATGCCCTGGAAGATGCCCAATGGCGGCGAGGTGAGAGTCTCCCCAGTGATGAGCAGCGGCTACAGAAGCGTGTGGCGATGCGGATGTATCTATTGGGAGAGCAGCCCCTGGATGAGTGGGTGACAAGACTAGAGACCCTGGTACGGCGAGAGATCTGGCTAGACAACGCATACCAGGCCCTCTGGTGGCATACCGTTCGACTTACCCCCTGGACGGCTGAACACGACTTACCGGAGGGAGATGATTATGATGGCCCGGGTTTATTATGGGATGCCTTGGAGGACGACATTGATCTTGGCAGCACGGAGGAGTCTAGGTTTTGGGACATCTACGACTATCGGATGGGCATGTATGTCTGGGATGACGAAGGCGAGGTGAGCAAAGACATGACCCACCTGGTAACAAGAGAGTGGGAGCTGGAGCAGGACTACCAACACCTGCTCAGCTTCGTGCAGCCCCAACCTACTCGACAAGCGGAACCAGACTTCATTGACTGGTCCTGGGATGACCTCCAGATGGCAGGTAGAGATGGGACTGAGGTCTCTCTACCGGCCCTACAGAGGGCAGAAGGTGTCGTCCTTCCCCCCCAGCGGCAGTGTGAACCCCAGGGGGCAGAAGGTGTCATCCTTCCCCCCCAGCGGCAGTGTGAACCCCAGGGGGCAGAAGGTGTCATCCTTCCCCCCCAGCGGCAGTGTGAACCCCAGGGGGCAGAAGGTGTCGTCCTTCCCCCCCAGCGGCAGTGTGAACCCCAGGGGGCAGAAGGTGTCGTCCTCCCCCCCAGCGGCAGTGTGAACCCCAGGGGGCAGAAGGTGTCGTCCTTCCCCCCCAGCGGCAGTGTGAACCCCAGGGGGCAGAAGGTGTTGTCCTTTCCCCCCAGCGGCAGTGTGAACCCCAGGGGGCAGAAGGTGTTGTCCTTCCCCCCCAGCGGCAGTGTGAACCACAGAGGGCAGAAGGTGTCGTCCTTCCCCCCCAGCAGCAGTGTGAACCCCAGGGGGCAGAAGGTGTCGTCCTTCCCCCCCAGCAGCAGTGTGAACCCCAGGGGGCAGAAGGTGTCGTCCTTCCCCCCCAGCGGCAGTGTGAACCACAGGGGGCAGAAGGTGTCGTCCTTCCCCCCCAGCGGCAGTGTGAACCCCAGGGGGCAGAAGGTGTCGTCCTTCCCCCCCCAGCGGCAGTGTGAACCCCAGAGGGCAGAAGGTGTCGTCCTTCCCCCCCAGCGGCAGTGTGAACCACAGGGGGCAGAAGGTGTCGTCCTTCCTCCCCAGCGACAGTTTACCCTGACAAGGGGAGACACCAATCTCCCAGACGGCACAGATGGGAGCATGGTCTCTGCGCCCACAGCCTGTACAGATCCCCAACTACCCTCACTGGGACAACCGGAGGAGGGGGTAAGTGCAAATTCCCCTCCCCAGCTAACTTCTAATGTGGCCCCAGGGTTAACAGAGGAAATGTTAACCCCCACTGACTGCCATGTTTCCCTGGCTACTGAGCTGGAATATGTCCCAAGTACCCCAGCAGAAGAGCTGACAGCGGGGCAGAGTGCAGTCGGCCTCTGCCCTCCCTTTGTCCCTTGTACAGAGCAGGATGTCCTGCAGGTTATACCAGCAGAAGAGCTGGCATCAGGGCAGAGTGCCGCTGGCCTCTGCCCCTCAAGTCCCCTCAGCGTGTTGCCCCATCACCACAGCGAAATATCCAGGTGCCGTAACTGTTTGTTGTGGGTGGGCTGCTCTTGCACTTTGTTGTTGTGGGGGGGCTGCTCTAGCACTGGTTTATTGTGGGTTGGTGGATCGTCTAACGGAGGCACTGACCGGCAGAAGGTCAGGTGCCTGGTTAGACTTCCCCCCAAAGGGGAGATGTGTGACGAAGTGCCCTTCGCCACTTTGTCTTGGAGAGGACTGTTTGCCAGCCTCCTGCCCTGTGACTATGGCCCTGGTACATATTGACCTTCAAACACAGTATTCGGCCATACCAGAGTGTATGTCACTCATTCTGGCCTTTTACATACAGGAGGGTCATTCAGTACTTGCCCTGTGTGAACCATGATACCACAGATAGCTATGCCATGAAGCCCATTCATATAATGAAAGACTATGGGAAAGACTTTAGCTCCATGGCAATTGAACTGTGTGAAAAGGATCTGAGCGCTATTCGGTAGTTTTATGGGCTCAGACCCCAACTGTAACGGAACTCATCACTGTTTTACCCTGTTTTATGATTATTATGGTTAAATATGATCACATTGCTGTACTGTAGATATGTTGTTTTATGTTCTACAGAATATATTGGCTCAGAATATTAGCCAGACTTTTGCAGACCTAGGCTAATAGATAATCCTGTTACAGAGACTCTCTTAAGATAAGGAAGTTGTAAAGGATCCTTGCATTTTCCAAAGTGTTTTCATTCTCTGATAAGAACAAAGAAGAATGATCTAATTAATGTCTGATTGTATCCAAGTTGCCTCAGGGAGGTGTGACTCACCTATTGTCCTACATGTGTATTGTATGGGGGATATGTGACATGTCTGTGTGTTATGTGTAAAAGATACTCTTACTAACTTTTGAACCCCTGGTCTGATTCATGCCATTTTTGTATATGTTGTTCCCCTGGGTGAGAGATATTGAATGGTGCGGGACTTAAAGGTGTACCCCCTGTATTTGGGGTACATCCAGAATGTGGTTAAAATTGAGTCTGTTTTAATTGTGTTACCTGTTATCTGAGGGGAGGAGACGTGGGGGTTGAATCATGTAGATAATTGGCTGTTGTGATAATTATGTGGGTGTAGCCCTTCAGAGGGCACCATTGCATAAAAGGAGATTCCCTGTTATTAAAAAATAGTTCTACTTGACCCTTCAAAACGTAGCCTCGTCTCGTTATTGGAGGGGATCGCTATATCATACTGGGGATTGCTATGCTTTTGCATACTCCCTTGAGCTGTAACTACTGAACGCTTGTTCCTGATATGTCCTCCCTGGAGGAGAGGTCTTCCCCACACGGTCCTGGATGCTGGAGATTCATACAGGGTGGAAGGAAGTCGGCGCGGCTCCAGCTAAACTACGGCGGTTGTGGAGTCTGTGGTGGTTGAGGTGTCCGGTGCGGTGCTTGTAGGCCTCGGCGCAAACTAGGACGCGTCTATCAACGGAGGTACCCGGTCGGGGTGCCAGTAGATCCGTTACAGATGCCACATTCCCACTATGCTAATAGATCATCCCTTTGCCCTCAGTCATCTCCCCGCTCAGGATATAGATCAACAGAGAAATTGCACAATTCCAAATAAAAAGGTTAAAATTTGATGCTAATTGTATTTTATTTAAAAATGGCTTCCCTTCTGTTCAAGTGTAGTTCTTCCAAATAAAACAAGTATATCTGACTACAGCTTTAAATGTCCATCTAACAGACTCCGGCAAAACTGGGTAAAATAAAAAATATAAATCCTAAAAAAGAAACTAATTCATGTTGGAATTCTATTCCGATTCTGATCGCACGAGTGGAGCGCGCGAGCGCACAGTTATACGCTTCCAAAATCATACCATTTCATTCTAAGTGGCCGACGGAAACAAATGTATTGAATAAGTAAATGGAGAGAAGCAAAAGCCTTTGGTCAATTACCTTAAAATTTGTGCAGTCGGCCGCCTGGAAGAAAGCGAACGGAAATAACTTTAGTTACGTGGAAATGGAACCGAAACTACAGAAAGACGAGGCTATCCTGCCGGTCCCTATAGATACCCCACAGATCCGTCCCTGGGACCCTGTCATGGCATATAGGGAATGCTTCTGCCCTAGAGGCCCCCTGAGGGCAATCTCCTCTAGAAACAGGGCCATGTCTAACTTTTTGGAGCGCTTAGGCAGTGAAGTGGAGGAGCGCCTCCATGGACCCATTGTTGTGTACGTTCCCTTTCCTGTTGTAACTCTCTTGTTCTAGGTAATTAACCCCCTAGTAGCCAGTCTATGAACTGCAACATTTCTTTTTTTTAAAGCCAGGAACCATTTTTTTTAAGAAGTGGCGCCCCTCACAGGGAAGCGCCCCTGGGCAGCTGCCTAGTTGGCCTAATTAGTAATCCGGCCATGTCTATAATGCAAGTATTACAGTTCGAAATCTTCAACATAAAAAAATCAGCATTAAAGATCACAATAAAAATATGGGGAAACCAGATGTAAAATGTGAAAGAAACGACAAAAGGAGTTACCAAAAATAGCGCATTTCAAATGTTCTCACGAAGCATAGTGACGGTACTGATCCATCACGGCCGGTGATGCTCCAGATACAAATCTCTTTATTGGAGCTTCATTAATGACAACTGTTTGGAGATAGAAAAGAAAAACCTACCAGGACGCACCATGGGGATCATGTCCACAAGAAGGTAACAGCGCTCAAAGCCAAGCAGCGGCTGCAAAGGCAAATAAAATATTAGCATGTATTAGGAAGGGTATAGAAGCCAGGGAAGAAGATATAATTCTGCCACTATACAAATCTCTAGTACGCCCTCATTTGGAATATGGAGTACAATTTTGGGCACCACCTCACAAAAAAGACATCTTAGAGCTGGAAAAAGTACAGAGAAGGGCTACAAAACTAATAAGGGGAATGGAGGGGCTAAGTTATGAAGAAAGACTAGCAAAATTAAACTTATTTTCGCTAGAAAAAAGCCCCCTAAGAGGAGATATGATTACCTTATATAAATACATCCAGGGTCAATATAAAGATTTGTCACGGGAGCTTTTTGTGCCAAGAGGTTTTCAACTGACAAGAGGACATCCGTTGAGGTTAGAGGAAAAAAGATTTCACCTTAAACAAAGAAAAGGGTTCTTCACAGTTAGGGTGGTTAAACTGTGGAATTCTCTACCAAAGGAGGTGGTGACAGCGGATTCGATAGACATCTTCAAAAAGGGGTTAGATATATTTCTGAATAAAGAGGTCATTCAAGGCTATCCTAGATAACTAGCAAGGAATATTGATCCAGGGAGAAATTTGATCGCCAGTTTCTGGGGTCAGGAAGGAATTTTGCTTTTTTTCCCCCTTATGAGACAATTGGCAAAGTTTCAATGGGTTTTTTTTTTATGTTTGCCTTCCTCTGGATCAATTAACAATAATTAACAATTAACAATAATAATAAATAGTCCAAATTAAAAAGATCAATAGAGATCTAAAAAGGTTGAACTTGATGGACTAACTCTTTATTCATTCTCCAATACTATACTATTAATAATTATTTAATCAATAATTTAATTAATAACTAATCCGCATATTGCAGATCAGAGGAGATCTTAACAGGTTGAACTTGATGGACTGAAAGTCTTTTTTCAACCTTAATTACTATGGCCCTCATTCAATTGCAATTTTGCCAATTGAATAGGGGTCTAAATAAGCACATCACATATATTTTTTAAATAAGTTTTTAGTTATTAAGCATCTATCCAAAAGCAAGGTTTTCACTAACTAAAAACTTCTTTATAAAATATATATTATGTGCTTATTTAGAACCCTATTCAATTGGCAAAATCGCAATTGAATGAGGGCCTATGTAACTATGTAAGGTCAGACGTGGGGAGCTTTACATGTGTGGCCATTTCTCCATATTTAACCATTTCACTGACAGAGAGACCTGCAATGTGTGAATCTAAGAGTAGGATGATGCCAAAACTAGTTTTGGATAAGAAAAATATATATATTTTGTGGTGGTACCTACAGCCATCAAGGATATTATGTTGAAAGAGGTATATACCGTATATACTCGAGTATAAGCCGAGTGCCGGCACCTGGTATATGCTAATGACGCAGAGCGCATGAGGGTGGGGGGGTTGAGGAGAGGGTTGAGGAGGGGGTTGAGGAGAGGGTTGAGGAGGAGGAGGGGGGTTGAGGTTGAGGGGGGGGGGGGGTGAGGATGGGGGGTTGAGGATGGGGGGGTTGAGGATGAGGATGGGGAGGTTGAGGAGTGAGGTTGAGGGGGGTTTGAGGAGGGTGATAAGGGAGGGGGGAAGAGACACAGGGAAGGGAGAGGGGAGAAGAGACACGGGAGAGAGAGGGGACACACAGAGGGCAGCACATTTCCCACCCTCGGCTTATACTCGAGTATATACGGTATATATATATATATATATATATATATATATATATATATATGAGAGGGCTCTTAACATGGAGCAGAGCTTGCAGTTGTAATTGCAACTACCTACTTCTGGTCATATTCAGGGGAAGGGGTTAGGTGTCAAATATGAAAACCCCTAAAGAGCCTCTTCCTCCCACATTTGCTGAATCTGATCTTCGAAGGGACGTGTAATATTGAATATTGCTTCTTTAAATCCATGAATATGATCAATGTCTTATGAAAATATCATTTAAACTGTAACTCGGTCTGAGGCCCCGGGACACAATATGGGGTCAAGATACAAATCAATACTCCAATTATGCTGCAAGGAGGTTTGTTTTTGCTGATTAAAGCGTTTCCTTCCCGTGTGCGATGTGGATATCAGCTGTACAGACCCCCATATTCCCAACACGAATAGAAAGGCATTTAATGATTATGGAGTTAGTGGTATGTACGGTGGAGTATGCAACACAAAGCTCTTGGGGTTCGTGCGCCTCTGCATAATGGCGTTCACATTTTAAAGATGGATAGTATAAATTCAGGATGGGGGGGGGATGCAATACTGAGAGGTCATGAACTCAAGTTGGAAGATTTAGGGGACATCTGCCGAATATTACTTTACAGAAAGGGTAGTACATAAGCGGAACATTACCCGCCAACTGTTGACCATGGCCGTGCCTCATATAAACCAAACCCAATTATTGGATAGACACACCTCTTTGGGAAAATGGCATAAGACACACATTTATTAAAACACTTAAGAACTTGCTGCCAAAGTTTGAGCTAAACAGTCGTCTGAGGATCCTACACATGCTCAGCCCAGGAGCTTGGACGGTTCTACCATACTAGTGGCACGTAAGCAGCGTCTGAACCATTGGCAAAGCATGTTGTTTCTAACCAGACCTTTGGCAGCAAAACATCCACCACATAAACACTCCCCATGCCAGAAACCAACCCTATGGATATATCCTCCATAAGCTTAACAATAAATAAACAGAGGCCCATATGATCAAGAATCAAACATCTCCTAAAAACATGAATAATCCAAAGACTCAAAAACAGAGTGACGACCGGAAACCCCCTCAAGCGTTATAAAAAAAGACTCCATGGTCTGGTTAATCTTTTTCCTACCCTACTCCAATTTAGCTGGATTTCAAGCTTCATCGTAGTGGCATTAAACCATTTCACACAAAACCCCCGGATAAAGAGTCACCTTGCATCCATTTTATCAGATTTTTTATCAGGCAAAATCCTTAATCATTCACTCCAAAAAGAATGAGAATGAAGGAGGGATGTCCGAAATTAGGAAATAGTCCCAAAGACTTCATGCCATCCGAGGCCCCAGATGCCTCATCCAGATCTAGGCTGAGGTGCATCCATTGATGATGTGCAGCAGCTACCCGATGTGCCCAATTTATGAAGGAATGACTGAAAACAAAGAAATACAGGGCCTAGAAGTTATATAGAAATGTCAAATCATTCCCAACGTATGAGGGTGAACATAAAAACGGAACCACTTAGACTTCCACCTGCCAATTCGCCAAATAACTTCTTCAGTAGGCCTCAGCCTTGCAGCTTCTGTAGCAGCTTCAGTCCTAAAGGATCCATAATCATCAGGCTGTAATCCCAAAGCCCTAATGCAACGTTGGAAGATACGAGCAAACTGGAACTTGGTCAAGAGGGAACCATTTCCATGAACCAAAAGAGGACCATCCAGCTGCAGATACCTAGCTAAATGATCCCTAAATATTCAGATCCCACCTATTGGGGCGATGATTGAATGAATAACATACGCTCTTAGCAGCCAACAGGCCCTACCTCCACTGGCCCCTTGCTGAAAGGATTGAGGATTTGACTACATAGACAACATTTATCCTTCCAGGTCATGAGGGGTGTAACCGACAAGCTCTGATGTCTCCAGCACATGTTGTCTCCATAAGTTTGGTGAGCCTCAGAGTTTTCATGCAAACAAATCTGAACATAATTCTGGACATTTCTCCTCTATAATCCTGGCTAAGATAGAAACGATTGCACCCAATTCTCAAATGTTTTGGGGAGTTAACTATAAATATTTTTCCTATGTTTTTCCATTATTTTTTTTAACATCCCGAATGCATGGTCTTCCTTTATTTTACTGGGAAGTGGGCAACAGGGAAATAAATTCTATAAATACCCAATTCCAAATCCTCTCCGTGATTTAAATAGGCAAAAGCTTAATTAAACCTCCCACGGAGCGCAAATAATATGTCTAAAGAGTTGTATCTGTCACTTTAATTACTGCCCCTCTAGGAGGTCAACCCGTCTCACTCTGTGCGAATACCTTAACACGTGCCTATGATGGAGATGATCCCTTCTTGCAAGCAGTACATCCTCCACCCCTCATTGAGGCACCCTCACCCCTATGGATTACACCCTACTGGTAGACATAGAATGATGCCCATTAGACACCACTAATTGTCACCAAGACCTGGAGTAAAGCAGCTGACCATCTTTGTTTCACTTACCCAACAACCTCAAAAGGTGACTAATTGCCATGATTCTGCTGGACATGACAGAACTTGACGGCGGTACCACAACTGGAAGACCTGTCCCACTTCAAGAAGGTGCAGAATGAATCCGTTCCATCCTTGACTAAGTAATAATGGGTCACGGCTCTCTTTCCTTGTGTGAAAGAAAGCAACGGCAACCAGGAGAACATGCTCTACTCCCAATACTAGAAGAGGATAAGCCCATGGCAAGAACATCTGGAAGAACTCTCGCCTCCTCATTTTCTACAGTCCAACATTCCTGTGTAGGTGAGTCCTATCGGCCCTTTCCACCCCCATCTGCCTCAGTGGAAGGTCACTTTGTTCCTCAGGAGACCTCTAAACAAGTCAGGACATTTGCTATTCTCCACCCCTAGCCATTCTCGTGTAGGAGATCATGTTCCTGATGTCCTGTTAATGTTGTCTATCTGCCTCTTTCCCTCCTGTGGTTATTGCGGACAAAACTACACCAGTCAGAAAAATATTAAGGCCAGCCCAACAGAGGAGACCCTCAGCGCCTGGACACGTGGCAGGAGGGCGAAAGAAGAAGATCAAAACTAAACTCAAGTTTTAAAAACTACACTGGATTTTGGATGTTGATAATCGGTAACTAAATATGTTATTTTATATTAAATGTCTGGGACCAAAAACAAACAAATCACATGAAAGGAATATTACAAATGGTCATAAAACAATAGCTAAAGATAAATCGCTAATTTGACAGCTTTGTACAAATATCTGTGTGGTGCGGCCATGTTTATACATAAGATACACATTATTTCACAAATACAGAGGGTCCCTCTAGTCCCGTCTTTATTATTACGGTATTGATACAAATTCTTAGCAAATCTAAGAAATAAGAAGCAACCTTTACATGTATTATGTATGGAGGATATTGTCCTGGTCATCTCTTATCCCCGAGATGGGAACCTTGGAAGCCGAGTCTAGCTGTCACAATGGACCGTGCTTATCTGACTTTCAAGCAGGAATATGCATTGAAAGTCAAGACTTGACCGATAGGAAGGTCAACAATGGAGATGGCCAAACTACATATAACAAGTGGTCAGTTAAAGGTTTGATTTTTATTTTTTAACAATATTTTAATGTAATAATTTAAGTTCTTTAAAAGTGGACTAAAGTGTAGATAAAGTAAATTAAATTGAGACTCAACTGGATTTATTTTTTCTCCTCCTCTGTCCTGACATCTTAAGGAACCATTATGGTTTAGGAAAACATATGGAGTCCTGGACTGCAGCTTATTGTGTCTGTATCCCCATTCCAACTGAATGTGATCAGATAAGAAAACACTGAGACCAGTGGCCTACTACCTGAGAAAAGACTTTGGATACAGAGGGCAAAACCACATAATAGGAATGTGGCAACAACAACGTACTATTGTTGTAGAAAAATAAATCCCATCAGGTTCTTTCAGGCAAATTACATAATAAAACAGTATATGCCAGGGTCCCATTTTACCCCTTTTTACGAACTAGTTCAGAGAGGGACAAAAACGTCTGATGTCTATTAGGGAGCCTGACAACAAATGTAATCAGGTAGAACAGTGTAAAAAGATTTCCCCCATTCAAAGCTTAACGACCGTTTCACCACTATTATGGCTAGCCTTATGTAGGATTATCGGACAAGAATTGGAAAAAGCCGACATAGAGGCGAAACGGCTTTTGCTTCGTTTTCCACAGCAGGATCATTTTTTATATTTGGTGTTAAGCACTATTAGTTCAGTTCTTTAACAAAATTACGGTAGAATCCGCAATTTAAGTTTCTAGTGACCTACTTCCTGAGTTAGGAGGAAACGTTTGAATAAACAGGAAGTTTCTTTCTGAACAATGGGAAAAAAGGCATCTTCAGCTGCCATTGCTCTCAGATGTAATGGAATGTCCATTACATTACAATTACTCTGCTGGAATTGAAGCTGCAAAAGGAGTAAAAGAAATAGCAAATAAAAACATGCAGTAAAGAGTAATTACACAAAAAAAGTGAAAAAATTATTTTTTTTACTTTCTACATTATTTTCCCCTGACAAGATGACAACAGTGGCCCTTTAATAACGTTCAGGAGGTAGCAGAAGTATTTTCCAGAAAAAGATTAAAACAAGTAAAAGAGGTCATGATTAGAAGGTGGAACGTTTTCTGGTAATGTGTGAAAGATACAGAAGTGGAAAAGTCTCCCAGTGGAAGTGGTAATGAAGGAATTAAAGCATGCCGCAATAAGCATAAGGACACAGCAAAGGTAAAACTATAGGTAATTTACAAGTAATTAGTAGCAATTCCCAAACAGTAAACTAACTTTACCATTCTGAGCTGCCAGCCTTTCTGATCCACTATAAAAAAAAGATGGATATTTATATATTTTGTTCATGAGAGATCATTGGCGTTAAATTACCCAGGCACCTTGGGCTTTGGGTCTATTCCTCTTGATTACAGCTGTCTGCACAAGTAGGGATTGGCAGACCCAGGTGACTGCAGTCAAGACAAGACACAATCCCTCAGGCGGTCTACTTGATCATAAGGGCTACCACCATCCAGGATTTACATCTCGAGATCCAGTCAGAGAGATACTTGTTGGACTTGTTGGATATCCTTGTTGGACCAATTTGCCCACCTCTGCATCATGGATTTATCAGTAATTACTGATAATAATCTTTTTTGGGTGGATCAGAAACACTGATAGATAAGAACCAAAAAGGCGCATCTAGTCTGCCATTGAAGTTCGCCATTGAAGCTAGGTTTTTATCTTCGGTGGGGAGGATAGCATCTGAAATATCCTTGTCATTTTGGCTGTCTTAAAGGGTATCTCCCAAGTTGTCTTATTTGTACATAATGTGCAGGTGGAGATTGTGTAAAACCTGCAAATTGGATGCTTTCTTATTCACACATGACCTTTACTACAAGTCTTACAAAAAGTCTGACGACTCCCAATAATGAGACCCCCGTGGAGCCTTATTACTGGGAAAGCAAAAAAAAGGTCAAGATTTCCCCCAATACCTGTCAAGAATCTCAAACAAACGTCTTATTAAAGCCTGTATTATTTAACCCTCCAATTACTGCTTTTTGCTGTCACGGAGACTTTCTGGAGCAGCGAAAGGTTTAAATATAGAAATATCTCAGTTATGGGGAAGGGATTTATTTATTTTTTGAAATGTAGAAAAAACAATTTACAGACTTTAACAAAAGCATCAAATTATACTAAATGTGAGAATTATATTCGGATACAATTTGATTTAATGAGTCGATGGCTTATAGAGATTCTTGACAGTCTAAAAATACAAATGTACTATCGAGCAGCGCTGTGTTTAGGCCTATTGTTATTCAGTCATGCCCAACTCTCCATGACCCTGTGGACCGCAGCATGTCTCTGTTCATACCTATCAATAAGGTTATCTTGGCAAAGATACTAGATAGGGTTGGCAGTTCCTTCTTCAGTGGACTGTGATTTGTCTGACCTCTCTGCTATGGCCTGTTCATCTTGGGTGACCCTATACGATATAGCTCATTGAAGTACACAAGCCCCTTCACCACGACAATTAGGAAATGGCAACGGGAGAAGATGGGATAACAACTGGAGTGTTGGGAGGGGGGGGGGGGGGGTTATAAAACTGAGGCCGATATAATTGTGGCTACGGCAGCATGACACCCTAATACTCCCATGCTATATCCACCAAACAATACTGTTATTTATCTTACAATTGGATGGGTATCTTTACTTACATTAACCCCTTGGTTACTAACTCTGCTTCCTCATGATGTGGAGGGTGAATCTCCTCCCAATCTAGTTACTACCAATGACCAATGGGACTGGGCAACAGATTTGGGGGAACTTGGTGGCATCAGCATGCTCATAGTCACAGACAACAGGGACTGACTCTTAGGGACTCTTAAGATTCCCTACACTGAGACCAGTCTCACTCCTTGCATGATGGAGCAAGCATATATATATATATATATATATATATATATATATATATATATAGACACACACCTTGCAAGATCTGGAGCGGAGATTGTAAGCTTCTTATTGCAAAGTAAAGTTCAGAATTAGACCGAAGAGGAGAAAGAAAATCATCAGACCAAGTAGATCCAACATAAATATCATCCCCTGTGAGTGTGGAGTGGAGGTAAAGAGTAGACTTAAAGGCATATCCAAGTTTCATGGATTAAAACATTTCTGCAATCCTTAGGCAAACAGTAGCTTATATGTATGCAGCACATCTCATAAAACATTTTTTTTATTAATATCTAAAAATTCCTCTAATGATTATGTTGACACCTCCAGGGGGTGTCTACCCAGGCATCTGCCCTCCCCCCACACTATTCCTTGAAGCTTCCTCTCTGTATGTCAGTAGCAATACATAGCAGATATCAGTGATACACTACATATCCCAGGCTGCTTTACAGCACAAACAGGAACCCCAGAGTTTAAATCAAATGTTTCAACTAGACATGGAAGATAGAATGCCTGAAGTACCTTGAGCAGAAATTTATGACAATAAAAAATGTCCCTAAAAGAAAGAAACCTAAGAAGCCAAACTGGCAGTCCAATAAGGCTTTGAAAGAAGGAAAGTGAATGGTAGTGGAGACAGGAATTCTGCATTCAGTTGGGCAAATCTCTTCCAGAGGATAGCATGGGAAGTTATTGAAGAAAACAGAATGGGAAAGAGATCTCTAAGAAAATTGGGGTTTTCAAGGGGACGCCATGCAAAAGTGGGCATGGTAAAAAGACAAATGGTAGGGACTTAACAGAAGATCAGAAGAGATGGTAAAAATACACAGAAGATCTATACAGTAGTGATGACCTTAATAGTTTGTCCAATGAGCTGGAGCCAGACATCTTGGAGAGCGAAGTGAGATGGGCCCTAGGATGTCTTGCTAATAATAAGGCTGCAGGAGTTGACGGAATCCCAGCTGAACAGTTCAAAATTCTACAAGATGATGCTGTGAAAGTTTGTCTTTCCTTATGCCGACAAATTCGGAAAACTCAACAGTGGATTGGAAAAGGTCAGTCTACATCCCAAGCAGCACCAAAGTGTGCTCCAATTATTGAACAATTGCACTCAATGACCTCATTGCTCAACTTTAAAAAGATGAAGATCATGGCAAATGGCAATATCAGTTCCTGGCAGAGAGATGAGTAAGAAGTGGAGGCAGTGACAGATTTTATTTTCCAAGATCTCTGCAGATGGTGACCGTAGTCATGACATTAAAACATATTTGACTCTGGGGAGGAAAGCTATGGCAAGTCTGGAAAAGCCAATAAAAAGAAAAGATATTACATTATGAACAAAGGTCCGCATAGTTAAAAATCTGGTATTCCCAGTAGTTGCATATGGATGTGAGAGCTGGACCATAAAGACATCTGAGAATTGACACCTTTGAATTATGGTGTTGGAGAAAACTGCTTAGAATCCCATGGACTGCAGGAAATGAAGACAAACTGTTCACTGGAAGGTTTGATCATGAGGCTAAAGCTTAAATATTTTGGCAATATCATGAGACGGCAGGATAGGTCCTCTCCAGCGACTCACCCTTTATATAAAGTTTTTCAGATAAGATATACATCAGAAAAACATGAATTCTTCTGTTTTTGGAAATCAGAAAAAAAACTGCATACATTAAATTTATGACATGTTTTTATAAGTTTGGAAGCATATTGTAATTATGTGACATCACAATTTCTTCAGACGCCGTCTAATCTGACAAAACGATTCTACGCTGAAATTCTCTCTTCATGGTGGAAATTGGCTTAAAAACCAAAAAGCATCAGAAATAAATCAAAATAAACAAAGCTTTTGGTCAATATTATGATTACAACCGTGTTATAAAAAGTTCTGTTTAGAGCATCAGAGATACAATGATGTGTTTGCTGCAGGAACTGTGAGCATGTGCGTTATAAACCCCAACTTTTATTTATAAACTAAAATCATAAGCCTCATTACAGTTCTGTTAATACTGCTCTATATACACAGTCTGGTACAAATAACCTGGAAGGCTTCCAAGTAGACAAGATAGGGATTGCTACCGTGCCTTGCAAAAGTATTCACCCCCCTTGGCATTTTTCTAGTTTTGTTGCCTCACAACCTGGCAGTAACGCGGATTGTCTCAGGATTTGTATCATTTAGTTTACAGAACCTGCCACAACTGAAGATGTTTTTTCTATTGTGGAGTCGGGGGGGGGGGGGGGGGGGGGGGGTGAATACTTTTGCAAGGCACTGTATCTAGACACTTCCGGGTTAGTATTTTTAGAGATGATACAGGAAGACGATCATTAACATTCAGGTCAAAAAAGCATTTTTAAAATATATTTAAAAAAAAGTTTAGTTGCATTAAATGGCCAGAAAGTATTCTGTGCTACATCAAATAAAATTATAAATGAGACGGTGTGTTCTGTTTCCAAACCATACTCTCAGAGCACAATAAATGTATTCAAAATGTCAGTGTTTCTGGGAGGGCATGCCTCTGTCACCCAATCAGCAGTGATAAAGCGGATGAATCCGTTATCTGCCAGCGGGTCCGACATACGGCGCTATTTGCAGCTCTTGAAACTTTAAACAGGTTTTATGTTCGCTACAAATTAGCTGCAATGATAATTTCAAATGTCTGAAATGGCCACATCTGTACCCCTCCCCATTCCTCATTGTCCTGAGCACTGCTGAAAGTGAAAGACTTAAATTGAGAATGCTAATTGGGCTATTTAAGTAAGGGTTGAATCAGTTGAAATTGTTCATTCCTTTCAGTAGTGCTCAAAACAATGAAAGAGGTTGGGGGGGGTTCAAAAAGCAGTCATTGAGGTAAACTGTTTGCAAATTATATTTTTTGGTAAAGATTTTCTTTGCTGCTCCTGTATTTTTAATTAATGGTGAAAAAAAACGACTTAACATGAAAACAAAACACTTTAATGTTTAAAACTTGTTCTTTGAAATGTATAAAAACAAATGTGTTCTGTCCCATTGTCCCCCCCTTTACCCCATGTGTTCTGTCCCATCGTCCCCCCCTTTACCTCTCTGTGTTCTGTCCCATCATCCCCCCCTTTACCTCGCTGTGTTCTGTCCCATCGTCCCCCCTTTACCTCATGTGTTCTGTCCCATCGTCCCCCCTTTACCTCTCTGTGTTCTGTCCCATCGTCCCCCCCTTTACCTCTCTGTGTTCTGTCCCATCACCCCCCCCCTTTACCTCTCTGTGTTCTGTCCCATCGTCCCCCCCTCTTTACCTCTCTGTGTTCTGTCCCATCGTCCCCCCTTTACCTCTCTGTGTTCTGTCCCATCACCCCCT
The DNA here is from genome assembly GCA_027410445.1 of Discoglossus pictus. Classification (NCBI taxonomy): domain Eukaryota; kingdom Metazoa; phylum Chordata; class Amphibia; order Anura; family Alytidae; genus Discoglossus; species Discoglossus pictus. The sequence goes on along the minus strand of JAPZIH010000692.1, from coordinate 287,642 downwards.
CCCTTTACCCCATGTGTTCTGTCCCATCGTCCCCCCCCTTTACCTCTCTGTGTTCTGTCCCATCACCCCCTCCCTTTACCCCATGTGTTCTGTCCCATCGTCCCCCCCTTTACCTCTCTGTGTTCTGTCCCATCGTCCCCCCTTTTCCTCTCTGTGTTCTGTCCCATCGTCCCCCCCTTTACCTCTCTGTGTTCTGTCCCATCGTCCCCCCTTTACCTCTCTGTGTTCTGTCCCATCGTCCCCCCCTTTACCTCATGTGTTCTGTCCCATCGCCCCCCCCTTACCCCATGTGTTCTGTCTCATCGTCCCCCCCTTTACCCCTCTGTGTTCTGTCCCATCGCCCCCCCTTTACCTCTCTGTGTTTTGTCCCATCGTCCTCCCTTTACCTCTCTGTGTTCTGTCCCATCGTCCTCCCTTTATCTCTTTGTGTTCTGTCCCATCGTCCCCCCCTTTACCTCTCTGTGTTCTGTCCCATCACCCCCCCTTTTACCTCTCTGTGTTCTGTCCCATCGTCCCCCCCTTTAACTCTCTGTGTTCTGTCCCATCACCCCCCCTTTACCTCTCTGTGTTCTGTCCCATTGTCCCCCCTTTACCTCTCTGTGTTCTGTCCCATTGTCCCCCCCTTTACCTCTCTGTGTTGTCCCATCGTCCCCCCCTTTACCTCTCTGTGTTCTGTCCCATCGTTCCCCGGATTACCTCTCTGTGTTCTGTCCCATCGTCCCCAACCTTTACCTCTCTGTGTTCTGTCCCATCGTCCCCCCCTTTTCCTCTCTGTGTTCTGTCCCATCGTACCCCCCTTTACCACTCTGTGTTCTGTCCCATCACCCCCCCTTTACCTCTGTGTTCTGTCCCATTGTCCCCCCTTTACCTCTCTGTGTTCTGTCCCATCGTCCCCCCTTTACCTCTCTGTGTTCTGTCCCATTGTCCCCCCCTTTACCTCTCTGTGTTCTGTCCCATCGTCCCCCCTTTACCTCTCTGTGTTCTGTCCCATCGTCCCCAACCTTTACCTCTCTGTGTTCTGTCAAATCGTCCCCCCCTTTTCCTCTCTGTGTTCTGTCCCATCGTCCCCAACCTTTACCTCTCTGTGTTCTGTCCCATCGCCTTCCCTTTACCTCTCTGTTTTCTGTCCCATAACCCCCCCCTTTACCTCTCTGTGTTCTGTCCCATCGTCCCCCCCTTTACCTCTCTGTGTTCTGTCCCATCACCCCCCCTTTACCTCTCTGTGTTCTGTCCCATCGTCCCCCCTTTACCTCTCTGTGTTCTGTCCATCGTCCCCCCTTTACCTCTCTGTGTTCTGTCCCATCGTCCCCCCCCTTTACCTCTCTGTGTTCTGTCCCATCGTCCCCCCTTTTACCTCTCTGTGTTCTGTCCCATCGTCCCCCCTTTACCTCTCTGTGTTCTGTCCCATCACCCCCCCCTTTACCTCTCTGTGTTCTGTCCCATCGTCCCCCCCTTTACCTCTCTGTGTTCTGTCCCATCGTCCCCCCCTTTACCTCTCTGTGTTCTGTCCCATCACCCACCCTTTACCTCTCTGTGTTCTGTCCCATCGTCCCCCCCTTTACCTCTCTGTGTTCTGTCCCATCGTCCTCCCTTTACCTCTCTGTGTTCTGTCCCATCGACCCCCCCCTTTACCTCTCTGTGTTCTGTCCCATCGTCCCCCCCTTTACCTCTCTGTGTTCTGTCCCATCGTCCCCCCCTTTACCTCTCTGTGTTCTGTCCCATCACCCCCCCCCTTTACCTCTCTGTGTTCTGTCCCATCGTCCCCCCTTTACCTCTCTGTGTTCTGTCCCATCGTCCCCCCCCTTTACCTCTCTGTGTTCTGTCCCATCGTCCCCCCCCTTTACCTCTCTGTGTTCTGTCCCATCGTCCCCCCTTTACCTCTCTGTGTTCTGTCCCATCGTCCCCCCCTTTACCTCTCTGTGTTCTGTCCCATCGTCCCCCCTTTACCTCTCTGTGTTCTGTCCCATCGTCCCCCCCTTTACCTCTCTGTGTTCTGTCCCATCGTCCCCCCTTTACCTCTCTGTGTTCTGTCCCATCGTCCCCCCCTTTACCTCTCTGTGTTCTGTCCCATCGTCCCCCCCCTTTACCTCTCTGTGTTCTGTCCCATCGTCCCCCCCTTTACCTCTCTGTGTTCTGTCCCATCGTCCCCCCTTTACCTCTCTGTGTTCTGTCCCATCGTCCCCCCTTTACCTCTCTGTGTTCTGTCCCATCGTCCCCCCCTTTACCTCTCTGTGTTCTGTCCCCATCCTCCCCACCCCCCTTTACCTCTCTGTGTTCTGTCCCATCGTCCCT